>JARJEC010034142.1:0-33528 GCA_030264575.1 Tachinus sp. AB-2021 | reverse complement strand
TGAAGAGATGGCTGGATGATGTGAAGAGAGTGGCTGGGCAGCGCTGGGTGCAGGCAGCGCAGGACAGAAATGCATGGAAGGGTTTAGGAGAGGCCTACGTCCAGGAGTGGATAATTAAAGGCTGTGGAAGAAGAAGAAGAAGATATGTTCAATTTAAAATAGATATACTTCAATAATTTAGTTGCATTACTATTTTAATAACATAAAATTAATTAAAAAAATCGCAACAAAAATTCTTAAAATATTTATTATAATGTTACTCTTATATATCTTGAACATGGTTCTTCCAACTTCTTCCAAACTAGTTTCAATTTAGAAAGATAACTGTTCAATTATTATGCTGATATATTTTTCAAAAATAACTGTAACATTGTCATAATCGAAAAAGTTCATCAACAGCGATGCAAGCCTGGCAATGCAAAACCACTGAATTATAAACTTCAGCAACATCTTGCGTTTATTTTCAATTTGAAGTGCAGCGTTCATAATTTTCTATTTCGTAATTGAACCTCATTAAGAATTTTCTTTGCATAAACTAGTTGTTTTACGTGGCCCCTTAAGTAAACGTCTAGTAGATTTAGATATGACAACCTAGCAGGCCACTGATCTCAACCTCACCATATACTTAAAAATACATACCAAAACTGTATCCTCAATTGAATGTATTGCATTCCTTAATTTAAATTAATCTTAAATAATGAGTTTGTCCTGTTTTGCATTAAATATTAATATACTCATATCTTCTCATTAACTTAACCAATATTAACCATATTCCGGGGGCGCAACTGGAGCTGGTTTGCAAGGTAATTAGAAAATTTTACGCCTCTAACTTCTAAACTTTTTGAGTTATGCGTGACACATACATACACACATACACTCATACATACATACATACATACATGCATACAGACATTTTTCCAAAAACCATCTAGATCGACTCGGGGACTCAAAATGGATAATTCCGTTGAAATCTGGATTTTGAAATTTTGAGGTGGAACTATACTTTTCCTTTAGGAAGGAAAATTAATAACTATTGCAATTCTTTCACCTAGTACCTTTTTGCAGATTTCGGGCACAGTTTCGGTTTCGGCCAAAAATAGGCCGAAACACATGTTTACTTAATAAATACTACTTGAAAAGACTATTTGAGGCCAGTATTTTTAAAACTAGACAAAGATAAAATAATATGGTTTTTATTTATTTTTAAAAATATTGCTTTAAAAAGAATTTTTTTTCAATCATATTCTAGTTTTTGGTGGCAATTTTATTTTTATTTAAAATTCATTTAATTTTTAGTCTCCCAACTATTTTGTTCGTATTAAAAGGATACTTTTGCAAATTTCTTGCGCTTAGTTCTAAATTATGAACGTTGCACTTCAAGCAGTGTTCATAATTTTGAATATTGAACCTGATTAAAAATTTCCTAAACACAAACTAGTTGCTTACGTCGCCTCTTAGGTAAAAAGCTAATAGATTTAGATATGACAACCTATCATGCCCCTGATCTGAACCTCACCTACCTACCCACCTTCCATTAAATTGGTCGTTTATCCATTCTACGACAACCCCAGAATGTGGTGACGCACCACCTTATGTTGTGCAATGCAGTCTGAACATCTATTAATATCTGCGCAAGGATTATTTTATTTCCAAGTAGAACGCAGAATTTATATGACAAAATTTGTGTTGGCAGAAAACCTTTAAAATTTCACGTGTTAATAGAAAATCTGTGCTGAAAACGATGTTTTATGTATGCATGTTTACTGACATGACATGCTCGTTGTGATAGGCATTGATACCATTTCTAATAAAAATAGCTTCGTTGGACCACAAAATCGAAGGATTAAAGTTTGAGAAAAAATGTTAATCTTACTACTTACTTAATCTCCTTGTTGTAAGAGATGGACTCCAAACAAAGTTTTGAGAAACTTGCAGACGGGTTGCAGTTCTTCTAGTACAAATACATGGTTTGTCAAGCACGGCAACAATTACTTTTTCTTCACTTGTAGCATTGTATTGTAGATTTAAACCCACAATTCCAAATTGTCTCAATCTTTGAAATATATCGACCAATATACGGCAAGATTTCTGAAGTCTATTCGGAAATCTTCTTTGATATTCCCGATAACTTTTTAAAATATTGTTGTTGCAAAAGCCGCGAAAAAATATAATTTTGGCATATTTTTCAATACCAAACTACATTCTTGACAAAATTTGTATTTTGCACTAACAATTAATACATAAAGGACTTAACAACTAGTAATTAATATTTTTAAAAGCAATTTCCAAACGGCTCCCGACAAAAACTATATAAGTTTAGAAAATGTAATGCCTTGATATCTTCAAAGCAAAGGCTGATCAAAAAAAAAATGTATTTAAGAATTACTCTTCTTAAAAATCACCCTGTACGATTGTTTAGATTTTATTAAGTACGACTTTTCTAATTGTATCTATAATGTTTCGTTTTTATTACTAAAAACATATATATGTATATATATATATATATATATATATATATATATATATATATATATATTAAAAAAATGATTAATTATAAATAAATAAAGTAAAAACAAATTTGATACATAGTATTATAACTAATTTATTCAAATCCGCCCAACTATATCTTTGTACGCATAGAAAATTATAAAGTTATAAACAGAAGGTGTATTTTAATTAGAATCGTATAGTTTTATATACCTTTGATGTAATTCTATTTACAAAATGTTTGAATTAAAACCACATTTTTCATATCTTTATTAATTTAGACATGAATAATATTAATATTTCGTACGCATAGTTTCTAAACTAAATTTACCATACTTAACTTGGGTAAAGAGATCAAAGGCATATACATATACATTCCGTGTGCTTTTCATTAACATTATCGGCTCAACAAGCCGTGCTACCCCCGGGCATCTTTTCATTCCATCTATGGATTAATACAATAATCGGGAGCCGAACATTGTCGCGAAGTTCTCGTTATTAAGGTCCCGCTGTCGATGGGAAAGTTTTTTTTTAAACTGGCTATAAAGATCACCTATAAAACATATTTATTATTCAAATTCACCCGGCCAAAGAGAGAGACGCTCCCAACTTTTGAAATCGGCACTTTAACACAATGTTCACGTACAGTTTATTCGCGCGGCAAAACTTTTCATAAATTATATATTTTGAGGCGGTGAGAGGCTGGTGTGACAAAGCGAGGGGAGCTTCGTTCATAATTAAACTTTTTTGCCATTGAAATATCGCAAATTATTAACTTTGGTGACAAATGGGGCATAATTTGAATCAATATATAATCCTCCACAATGGTGTCCAATTTGCATTTCTATCACAACATTCAAATAAATTACCAACTTTTATAGTAATTTTCGCTTGTTTGAATTATGAATGAGACCTAAAAAAAATATTCGTTTTTTTCTACTTTGACATCGGCGCGATATATATATATATATATATATATATATATATATATATGTAAATTTGATCCAAATAAAATTCTATTTGGTCCATCGGTGTCGATTTAAATTTATGGAAATAAATATTCTATCCACAATAATCAATCTATTTGATGTATTATGTTATTTATTTTGTATAATAACAATATATTTTGTTTAAAGATTATTTATTATTTACAAATTTATTGAATAATTAAATAAATATTTTTATTTGTAATGCTCACTTTATACAGCAACAAAAAGCTTGCAAATAAAAGTGATTTGGTCATTTTATAAAATAACATTTTTCATGTAATTCAAATGTACAAGTATTTACATCAGACACTGACTGTTTTGAAAATTTTGGCAATCTATGTATTTCGTTGAGCATAATTATGGAATAATCATTCTATCACTTACACAGAATAAAAATACATGCATACAAATATTACATCTTGATAAGAGATTCTGTTACTAATAGTAAAAATGGTATTTGGTATATATTTTGGTGGTGTAATTGTACCTCTATATTAAACCTTAAGTTAAGGTTATGAACATCATTGTAAAAATTGTTGTACAAATTTTGGATATTTATAAGTTATAATTTTGTTAAGCAAAATTTAAATGTGATAATAATAGCATTTTTAATTAAATCGATGTTTTAGTTTTTATTAATTTTTGATAACAAAATTATGGATTTAATGAAAAATTATAATTAAGACATTTTGCATATGTAATGTAAGTGACAAAAGTAAAAGAACACCATTAAGCAGTTGTTGAAATTCAATAATTTCATTATATATATATATATATATATATATATATATATATATATATATATATATTAATTATAAAGTGAAAATAAACAAATCATAAAAATGTCTATATCAGACTAACGAAAATACTTAACAAAATAATAATGAGTTGTATCACCGTGATGCTGTAAGCGGTCCATGATCCGATTTTGATTTATTGATTTAATTAGCCTACCGATATCTGTAGTATTCTATACCACCTGAATTTGATATCAAAGTTCATCTAGATTTTAAGGATAACGTAGTAAACGATTACGCTTCTTGTCTATGCTATTCCAAATATGTTCTATTGGCGATAAGTTAGAAGATCTTGCAGACAAGAGAAGAAAGTTGACGTCAGCTGCTTTAAGATGGAGCAAAGTAAACCTAGCAACATACGTGCGACCATGCAAATTGTAGTTGAGTTTTGCAGGGTGCGAAGATAAACTATAAGATACCTAAGGTTTCTTATTGTCGCTTATAACACAACCAAATTGGGATTTGTCACTAAAGATGACCTGATTTCATTCTGAAGAATGGAACAAACTCGGATGAATCCCAACAACTCAAAAAACAGAAAAAATAGTTATGTAGGAGGTCCTTGGTACTCTTCCCACATCTGCAAAAAGTTGTTTTGCAACAGAGCATGTTGTGAAAACACGATATATTAAAGACAGCAGACTGAATTGACGTTCCTGACGTGGTGTTATTTATAGTAGACGTCCAGACCACCACGCTTCTCTGATTTCCTTAGACCAAGCCCGGTAATGCCTTGGCACTGATGAAAAGCTCTTCTGTAACCGGACAGTAATTTCAAGAAATGATAAAATTTCTATTTGTTGACCGGCAATTCGACCTCTTCAAAAGTCGCTAGATTGTGTAAAATTTCCACGTCGGCATATTCTAGGCATATTGATAGACACGTAAAAACGAATTAATGTGAGAAATTAAAAAAAAATCCATGCTTTTTATCTTAAATTTTTCTTTAACGCGAAATAAAAAATATTTCTTATCAAAACCACTGGGACAATAACGTACAAACGTTTATCAAAATACAACCGGAGGGTTTATCATAGGACCTGCGCCGCCAACTCTTAAACTATTACTTAGTTTATATCGACAAACTAAGGATGGAAATTCAATAGGACCGAGTCAATAAATCTATATTTTAATTAACTTAAACTTTTAATACTATAGTTTACCTCAAGTAAAGCATATGTTTTATGAGAAAGATACATTTCTTTTAAATCTATCTAATCAAATATTAACAAATTTTATTTAAATTATTGACCAGGATGAGGATATTTTGTGCAAAACAAAGTTTGTCGGATACCTCGCAGATATAAAATTGATGATGGGTATGTATGTAATAAGATAAACCGCTTAACGTAGTGAATCCAAATTTTCATATGTTTGTTTGTTGCTCTGCAATGCTAATCTATTTTTTTTAAATCAATTTATCAATATACAGTTTGATAAAAAAAATTAAATTTGATTTTTTTGTTGTTGTTTCAGTTTTATTACTCTGCATATTTGTATATTTTCTGTATTGTGCAAATAATTATTATTGTTGTTTTTGGCAATTTATTTATTTTTTTAAGTTGTGGCTTTAATTGGAACTTTTATACAACAAAGTTACTTTTAACCGTTTTTATTAGTAAAAATTCAAAAATCTGGTTTAACTGTGAATACATAAAGTATATAATCATCATATAATAAATCATTTACGCATTAGTTTAATTATAAATAAATATATTAAATTCAATATACTTTATATACTTTATATGCTTAATTATTTATTATAATTCTACTTGACTGGTGTCGTATTAAACAATAATACATTCGTACACAAAACATTCTTATAGAATTATCCGATTAGACAAATATCTCTTAATTGTTTGACATTACTTTTGAGAAAGACCCCCCCACGAGTTAATATCAAGTACAGTTAGTATTTGTATTTGTTGGGTTTTGCCGAACTGGCCCTCAAGTTCCATCTCCTTTAGCCCTTTTCATGTAGGTTGTGTGTGTATGTTGAGTTAAGGTTTCTTACTTTAAAAATATCTAGAGCGCCACTAATTGTATTCGAATGGCGAATGGTACATGTAGGCGGGGATATACGGTTATTCAAGTCAAAAACCGACCGTGTCTAACGTTGCTTAACTTTTGCAGACAATCTACATTGGCCGTACTGAATATGCCACCCCGGCGGTTAATAATTAAGCATATACAGTATATTGGCTTTAATTTAATAAATTATATGCGAGGATGAATTATTGCTATTATTTATTTGAATAATTCCAGCACTTGATTACGGAGAATACATTGCATACTACAAGGTATAATAAAATTTAGTTTACTGAAAGTAAATTTTATTATACCTCACATAAATTTTATACGGATAAAACGTATGTTAGTAAATTAAATAGATTAATTAAAATTACAATAAAACGTAAGTATATGAAAATTTGAACTATCTTTTTTTAACAATTATCAAAATCCCCAAAAGGTTAAAAGCCATCTGTTCACTAAAACATAATTACTTTCCGTACCATAGATCTTAAACCATTTCACTTTCGGCTTGATTTAATTAGAACGGAATTTAGCGTAGCCTCGATCCGTGTGGACCCCTTCCAAATTACACTTTATTAAGAAAAATGGGTTTAATCTCCATACCTTCCATCGAGACGCCTTTGCAAAAAGAATATTGCAATTATAAACAGTGCGACCGCTCGCACCTGTTATTTACATTTTTGCGTCCTCCTCATTCCCACCAATTCTCATTTTCAATTTGTTTTTTATAAATCGAATTTTCCGTTGGGGTATGTTAATAGGATTTCATCGGATTATATGGCAATCCACAATAAAAAACATATAATAGTGAAATATAGTTTATTGCTATTGTACCATTTTATTTTGTTGGTTCGAGATTGGAATATTTGTGTGCCGCGATGTGTTTCAATTAATTTTGGAATAACTCAATTAGAGCGCGAGATTAATTTAATTGGATGCAAACAGCCAATTAGAAATACGATAAATATTTAATTTTGTAATGAAATACCCTTTTCCTCGTTTTTTTTTTCATTGCTTGACTATAATTTAATGCAATGTAAATATTTAATTTTATAATTGCTTCGATTCTTTGTATAAATTATTTTTGTTCATTCATTTGATAGAATTAAGCAAATAGCAGCAAGCTATGTCATTAGTAAATAGGCACTTTATATATGTACACATGTGATTGAAATGTGATGAGTAAAAATAAACAACTGCTTCGTGTCGTGACATTTTTGTGTTTCATTGATTTTTATTTTCTTTAATATAGATTTTCTTACCAAAATTATCATGAAAACTACGTTATTACTTTCAACAGAATTTATGTTATGTAATATCAGCCTCTCGCAAAACAATTGGAAAAGCAGTGCCTAGAGTATTCTTTTCCATTCGGAAAGCCGATGAACATTTTTATTAGGTGTGTCCACAGTATATATATATATATATATATATATATTTATTTACACCTAAGAATATTACAATTTTTAAGAAATTGATACCATCTACCGCTTCTTCAACCGGAGGTACAAATATTTTCGAACCGATTCTTTTTATTTATGATTTGTCTGATAAGTTTTATGCAGGAGCTTTGAGTAAATTTCTTGCAGATAGCACGTTATGATGGCCCCTTCATCAAAATTGCAGCCGGAGGGTTTATCATAGGACCTGTGCCGCCAAATTTTAAACTATTACTTAGTTTATATTGACAAACTAAGGATTAAAATTTAATAGGACCAAGTTAATAAATCTATATTTTAATTAACTTAAACTTTTAATACTATAGTTTACCTCAAGTATAGCATATACGAGTATTATAAGAAAAAAGATACATTTCTTTTAAATCTATCTAATATTAACAAATTTTATTTTAATTATTGACTAGGATAATGATATTTTGTGCAAAACAAAGTTTGTCGAATAGCTCGCAAATATAAAATTGATGGTGGATATGTATGTAAGATGGCACCTAAACCGCTTAACGTATTGAAGCCTAATTTTCATTTGTTTGTTATTATTTACTCTGCAATGCTAATCTATGTTTGAAAATCATTATTTGTACTTTTTCTTTTAATTAAAAAAGCAAAAATTTTAAGTATGACAATTTTGGCTAGAACAAGCAAAGACTCCAACTTAGAGTTGCAAAATCAATTTTATTGTGTGGATACAGCATTTGAAATTATACCATTAAAATTAAAAATAGAAAAATTATTAAAAAAAAACATCGAAATATTTTTATAAATTATTGTCATAATTTCTCTTCTTTCAAGTTCTGTTTTATAAGTGTTTTTTTTTTTGGCTTTTTTTCATTTTATGTAGCCTTTTCAACATTTTGCAGTTTTTCTTAACGTTCTATTTGAATTTTTACATATCGCTTATTTAACATTTGTTTGATATTTTTTATAAATTTTTAAATTTATTTGTCATTTTTCCACATCTTTGCAACGATCTGCAAATTTCAGTACATTTTGATATATTAATAGGTACTAATTACTTGTTTTTTTAAAGTTTTTTCTTACATTTTACAAAATATTTTAAATTGTTTATTGACATTTCGTTTAATTTTGAACATTATTTTGCAATCTTTTATAGATATTTTTGACATTTTTTTTGTGTTTTGTAACTTTCTAAACATTCTTGCACATAGTTTTCAACATTTCCAGTTTTTCTCCTAATATTTTTATAATCTCTAGATATTTTAAAAAATAACAAATTTCTACTCGTTTTTCATGATTTTCTGATTTTTCCAAAATTAAATTTCTCACTATTTTACAATTTTCTATTTGATATTTTTCAAATTATTTTTTTGTAACTTTTTCGACATTCTTGTACACATTTCTCAACATTTTTAGATTGTCTTTACAAAATTTAGATTTTTAAGACATTTTCCATTTTTTAAAGTTTATTCTACATGTTTTGCAACATTTTTCACATTTAAAATTTTCCTTATGTTTTTTTTGTATATATATATATATATATATATATTGACATTTTCCAATATATAAATAAACAATTTATAATATTTATAATTTATAAACATATTTGTTGTAAGTTTTCAAGTTTTTGCAATATTTTTTTGATATTATCTACATTTTGTTCAGATTATCTTACATTTTATAAACTATTTTAAAATATTTGTTGATATTTCACATTAATTGTTATTTTTTTCTACAACTTCTGCTAATTTCCTTCTAAATATTTATCAATATATTTTACTTTTTTCAAATTTATAATATATAATAATAATCATATAATAATAAGTTTTTTGTTGTTTTTTTTATTTGTGTTTTTGATATTTTTACAAATTTTCATACATTTAAAATTTTTTTCTCGATATTTTTATATATATTTAAAATTTGTAAATATTTTGAAACAAAATAAATTTAAAAAAAATTAATTAATTTATTAAATTTTATTTTCAAAGAAGCTGTGGCGAGTTGATTTTTTTGCTAAAATTTTCATTTATTGAGATTTTTAAATGCTAAATTTAATGATTTTTTCTCAAAAAATTACTATGCAACTTACACTCTGCATCAACAAATGAGAACCGAAAGAATTGAGTTTGCCATAAAAATCGATAATCGATGACGTCATAGCTTAGTAAAGATGATAAAAACTTGAAAACTGGTTAAAAAAGTGGCATTATTTTGAAATCAATCGACATGTAATTTTCAAAGATTTTTGTGATTTATCGAATTTATACATTACTTTACAAACGCGCTATATATCTATATTACATAGATATAACTTGTAAATTAATACACTAAAGGCAATTAACAACCAGGATTTCAATGATTATTAATTACTTCCAAGTTTATGATTTAGAAACAATGTTTCTAGAACAATTTATGAATATATATCCTACCCCTACACAATTACAAATGGGGCTTATTGTGATTGGATTCCAATCTTATTTTAGAATTTTTTAATTGAAATCACGTAATTGATAATTTATTTTTTAAATCAATGATACATAACTGGGCAAGGGCAATTTTTATTAATTAAAACTTCAGTATGTTTACTGTTGTATTTAAACAAATATTAATCAAATTCCTTATTTCTATACGGTTATTTTATATAATACAAATAAATGTATTTAACAATTGCCTTCAGTAATATAAATTTAGTTAAAGGCAGTTAGTTTCATATCTAACTAACAGACAAACATACATGTTAATTTTATTAATGCAGTCAACTTTCAATATCAAATTATATTGCTAAAAAACAAAATAACTAAATAATCAAATTCACTTTAGCAAAAATGCTGCTATAAATAGATTTTTATTATCTATAATGTTACATACTAATTATTACATTTGAATTTTAGACTCATATTATAAAATATATGTTTTTAATTTTGTAAAATATTTAATTGTTTAAAGATCCAATTTTCAATTTTTTCTTATAACCTATGTATCAAAGCAAGAACGAGTTTCAGAAACATAAGTATATAACGATAGCAGACCCTATGAAACAATTTTGAGAATTGGTAGAAATTCAAATTTTCAAACAATATTCAGCATAGCGGAAGAAGCAAAGAAGATTTCAGAAAAAAAAACTTGATAAGAACTAACAAAGGCAGAATTTTTGTAAAACTACCATTTAAAAAATGGATAGAAAAGCTGGGAAAATCAAGATATCAAGAAGAAAAGCAATTTTATAATTTATACATGACGTTTTTAAAACATCCCAAATATAAAATGCCATAAAACATTTATGGAAGAATAAATTTAAATGGTTACATCAGTAAAAAAGACCTCAAGTAATGAAGAAGAATATTATTATATACCACACAATGAAGTAATCAAGCATCAAAACAAGCTGTGTTATATTAAGTTGTTGTGACAAATATTGAAGTGATGTTATTGGGTTTTCGGCAGCATTTGCACTAACAGCTCTGCAATGTTTACTGTTAATAAATGCAAACGACGACCAGGTAATTGGTCAAAACTAGTCACGGTTCAATACATTTTTGTAATAAGATATATTTTTTTATTTCACTATTACATAGAAAAGGCCATCATCATTAACTATGTTTTGAGTAAATTTTAATAATAAACATGCGTTCTTGAAAACATAATAGTTTTCAAAAACTACAAATAATACAATTTTGAATTAGAATATATTAATTTCTAATATATTATTAAGTTTGAACTACATTTAAAATTGATTATGTTCAATGCCACATAATCCGTGAGGTTGTTTAAATTAGAGATAAAGTTTTGTCTTTTTAGTTTAACTAAAGCTCTTTACACACAAATAATTGATGACATATTTATGCAAAAATTACAAAGCTATAATGTTTAGCTATACATACAGATTAAACATAATTAGCTAAAATCTATTTTCGTATAAGTCGGCAACATAAATGTTAGATGTAACTAAGTTGATAAAAAAAGTACAAAGTTCATAGTACGCTTTAAACTGACAAATAATAATAACAGTAATATAGGTTAGAGTTACTGCAGCAATGCCACCACGATAACTTCATGTTTGACAAATTTTTCATCAGGAATTGAATTGATACGGTAAATTGTGCAGTTATTTTTTATGGTAGAGGCCCCTATTCGTAACACGGTCCATTGTAGCTCTAGCAATTTTCTCGACAATGTACAGTTTGAAGTATTCGACGTTATAACAGTGTCCGACTCTATGGACCGGCTGACAAACTAACTTATTAAGCCAATTGAGAATATAAACGTAGTCGGGCATCCAATAAAGCCCCATAATAGAATTGTTATTGCACAGCATTTCCGGGTGGTAAGAGGTGGCAGTTTCTAGGGAAGTTCGACTGGCTTCGTGACTGCATCGTTATATTATTACGGTGCACAAAAGAAATATGCCGGACTTTCAACGTCGAAGCTATTTCAATAAAATGAAAATAAAATGCAAAACATGATCCTATGGTCGACCCAGTTCACCATTCCCAATGGCGTTATATTTTAACCCACGGGTTGCGCAGATGGTTTTGTGATCTTATTCCTTTTGTACGTGTTCGCGACAATTTCAAATTTGAATATCAAAGCAAGAAGTGTACCAATAATTTTAGTATCATAAGAAATCAGTTATTTCTCTTTTATCAATAATTTCTAATATAATCTTTATATAGGAAATATATATATATATATATATATGAAAAATAAAAAAAAATATATATTCAAAAGTCATAACTAAGATATAGAAAAATGATAAAATTAATGTTTCATTAAATATTCAAATTAACAATGTTATATACAACAAAAATCACATTGTAAGGCTTTACTGTAATTTCCAATTGCAACGTAATAAATGTTCCAAAGAATGAAGTTAATCACTCACCTCGTTCGGAAACATCCGTCAGGACCTTTGCAACACCAATTTGCACTGCACTGGTAATTAATAAACACGGACGAGTAATTAATTAAATCTTCTAACTAAAACACCTGATAAACGTAGATGGGCCCCGTTTCACATAAAAGGGAAGCTATAAATCAAGCATAATGTTAATATTAGGAACGCGTATTATAGCATTAATAACAAACATAACAAGTTTATTTAATAAACTTAATAAATAATAAAATAAAGATTATGTCGTTATAAATTAATAGGATGGATCTTCTTTTCAATTTTACCAAATTAAATATTTGGAATCGTGAGAAATCCGCGGTGATAGCTCCAGATGTTATTTTTCTCGCCGCTTCTTAAGACTGAATGAAAATTTGAGACGGGAGTGTTTGTTTAGTATTAATGGTCTCAAAGTATTTTACACAACTCTCGATGCCGTATATGCGATGTGATTTCGTGTTGATAAATGGATTTTTTAATAAATTAATCATCTGAAACACGGCATACATATTCAAAAGACAATTTTATATTTGCGTTTATTTATTTAGCCATTTACAAATACAGCTCAGTTCGTTTTTCTATGACACACGTGCTTAATACTTTTATTCTTGTTTTTTTTGCACTAATATATAGCAAAGAGGAGACCCAGATTACAGATTTTGATATTGCCTGAAACACAATCCGATAACATTATGCACATGTGCCGCTGTTTGCGAACGAGTTTTACTGTTATTACTGATATTAATATCCATACAGATATAAAGCTAATATTATATAATCGATTGAACTAATAACAAGAATACAGTGATTGCTTATATTCTTATTTGCGCATTGCTTTATATTTTACAATTTAATATTTTCTCACTGTAGGTATGTCATCTTTAAATGTTTTATAAGCATATTTGACGTCATCATTTGCTTTGCTTTTATGAGGGGATTGTGTATTTTAGGGGAGGCGGAAACGTCGACCTATCATTGTAATTGAACCTTCTGAAATGATGCGTCTCCGTCTCCGGGACAACGCCGACGTGCGTGGCAATTAGACTTATTAGAGTTCTGATCTATGTGACTGGGGAATTAACCCGAACGAGATGAATTCAGTTGTGTATGGAAGCCGTGAAAATATACTGAGGTAATTTAAGGATAATATATTGATCTTAAAGGTGCTTTTGTCTTAAATTTAAATCATTATTTATCAGTACTTCAAATCTAATATTATAATACTTGTTATATGCTTATTGTGAATAAATAGTTAGTTTGTCCTGTTGACTACATTTTAACAAAACTATTATTTTCAGTCTTTTTAAGTTAATACATAAAATGAATTTTTGTATATTATTTTTTCGAATATTTTTGTTAAACATAAGAAGTTCTTTGATTTACTGTAAGGAATTTCTAACAAAACATCATTAATAACTATTGATTCAAATTAAAAAAATACGTTTAGCATGATCAGCAAAATTATAATATATAACCATTTTTTTAAATTTGCTAATAAGAATGTAATTCTCAGAGCATCTTTACGGCATGTGATACCGACAGGTGTTTCGAGGTATTCAGCTTTTGTCAGTGTACCTTTCAACATGCTAAGCCAAAACGGTGAGAATTGGTTTTTTATTTGTGGAGGATAATTTTAACCACTTAAGTGTGGTTGTGGCAAAATTCTCCGCGGGGTATACGGACTAGATAACCCAATCGGAAATAAAGGAAGACCGCTTACCGACAACACCGGACATAGAAAAACTGATATAAGGCGCGAACGGTAAAGAGTGAGAATTGCAATTCTACATTAGCATTTATACAAATGTAAGTAATAACGCTAGGCCATCTATTCCCAGATAAAAGATTAAGATATGTATCAATCAGATTATAATAATATCAAAAGAACGGTATTTTAGACAAGGGTACCAATTTGTAAATGTCGTTTTTGTGCAGTTTAAATTTTAATGACCACCGTTAAAGTTACTTTTTTATAATCTACTGCTGATCCTAGATCTATTCGTATGTTTTTAACAATAGTCAATTCTATGCCTTTTGGAAATAACATGTTCTATTGAGCATGTTATTTCCAAATTGTTATTACAACCATTTAAGTTATTATTTGTATCCTACTTATATTTAAAATGGCAATGATGAGCAACATTAATATCAGAAGGATTATTTATTACAATAATTAAATATAATATGTGACAGAGCAGCATACACAAGTCGTAGACTTTTTTAGATTGATTGATATGGTGTTGTTTTCTAAGATGTATTTTATCAAACGCGTCTCATAAGAGTGTTATCCTAGTTACTTCTAAAGTGTGTAAACAACTTTGGCAAAAATTGGTGTCTTGTGAATGGTGATTAGTCCTTCCTTGATTTTTACGTAGTAGTATTGCGTTCTTGCATATAATTATATTTTATTTAATTATAGCAGAAGCCCTTTAGTCTACTTAAGCAGTTTCTATAGTTAT
The DNA here is from genome assembly GCA_030264575.1 of Tachinus sp. AB-2021. NCBI lineage: Eukaryota > Metazoa > Arthropoda > Insecta > Coleoptera > Staphylinidae > Tachinus > Tachinus sp. AB-2021. The sequence continues at coordinate 18,459 of JARJEC010034142.1, read as the reverse complement.
TAGAATTTATCAGTTTTTACTGAGTTTAAAGATTGGATTAGGTTATTTTGACTAAATCAGTTTAAACTAATTGAGACTGTTAATGTCACATTTTGGGACATTTTGTCTATAATTGTTCGGGTTTATGGTAGACTCTGTCAGAGTGATCTAAAATCATTTATTCAACGCTTATGAAATAAGAGCACAAAGTAATTTTGGGCTAGAGGAGCCAAATGAGAATCCAAACCACAGAAATAGTTATTTGTCTACTTTAAAATGATGAAACGAGAACTTTTTAAACAAAAAATGTTACGTAAATCTGTAATTATTCTTTTTTATTGTTTGCTTTAAATTATATAGTATTTATAATTATAAAAAGTAGTTTGTATTTCCCGAAAATAAATACTATATATATATAGTATTTATTTTCTGGAAATACAAACTACTTTATATATATATATATATATATATATATATATATATATAACAAATAACGATTAAATTTGTCAAGATACTTCTAGGCAATAATAGGCAATTTTAGCTCGTTTGATGGCGTTATTTCAACTTTGTTTGTAGCTATTTCCTATTCTTTTTAATTCATTACCAGAAGAACTGACATCAGCAGAATTAATAAGATGCAAGGTTTCAAATCATTATTAAACCACAAACATTTTCGCCCAGTTGAATTAGAAGCATTAATCCAGGAAAGGCAACACTTGCTTCTTTTTCTAAATTATTAACAAATATCTGACCTTTGATATTTACATCTATTGAATTATCATCTAGAAATGTCCAGTCGATAATATTTACAAAATTATAAATTTTTTTTCAGCAATTGTGATTGGTCGCTATAACATACATTTTTGGTTCCAGTTTAATATTCTTTGGAATATAACGTTTAATATCAAGCCCATAATGGTTCGAGAGTCCGGTGTTTAAATCAATTTCAATTGCATCAAAATCAATTTTAATAAACACAGGGTCCGGACTATTAAGTTATCTTGTAGGACTTATAAAATTGTTTATAAGGCCGTAATTAGAAAGGAAATCTAATAAAGTAGTCTTGTTAGCATCAATGCAGTTAAATTTTACATTAATCACCAATTAAAAAACGCGATACATAGATAAATTAATAATATTAAAAACGAGAGACAGCACATTTAAAAATATATTAAAATTACCGTTAAGTGAGCGATAAATATTTATTATGATGCAATTCCTATCACAATTTTTATTGCAGCAATTTTGCAATCTTTTTCAACTGATAAACAATTTAAATTTTGTAATAGGACGCAGTTAATCGAATGATTACCGAGAATCATAGTGCCACCATGATGGAAACATTCCATATATAGAATAACATATTCTACAAAATTGCGAAATTGCTGATAAGTAATTAATTTTTATGAGTCAGTGTTCAGCTATACAAATGATATCGAATCTATTAGCATGTTCCATCAAATATGTTTCAAGCTGAAGAATGTTATGTTTTAATGACTGTATGTTTATATAAAAATGCTATTATTTTTTTATTACTTTTCTACTTCTCCATTCTTCTGTAGATGGAACAAAAAACATCTTATTCCAACTCCTTCCGACCATAAGTTTGGATTTTTAGCAGCTTCCAGTTGGTCATAATCAATTGATACCTTAAAAGATGAATATTCCATGGGTCTTTTCGAGATTAGCGTCATTATTATGACATTCTTGAATCCACTATCCTGAAGATGTCAAATAAGGATATTTTCTTTGGTTATTGGCTGAAATTTACTGATATGCAGATGAACCCTTTTTATTTTATGCTTTTTAGTGTTGAATTATCAAGGGTTCCTTCAATATTTTTCAGTGACTTCTGTGTCCTTTGCTTTTTGTTTATTACAACATTCCATGAATCATTTATGTATTGATAAGATTTGTAGATTTGATCTGATCTTCTGACATATTCTTGCTTTTATTTGTTAAAGGCACAATGTTATTGTGGATGTCGGATTGACTGCCTAACGTCTTATTAATTTTATTATGCTCCTTGGAAGAGCCTCCTTGGTTGCATCTCTGACTCAAAGATACATCAACAAGCAAAGCATTGTGTGCAATATTAGTTGTTTTAACGGCGGTTGCAACGCATTCTGCATTTATTACAGATTTCTTTCTTGTGATGTTATTCTCACTTCTGTTTTTATTCTCATTATCAATTAAAACAGTATCTTTAGAGTGTTGAGATTGACTCAAAATTATAGAACTCAATCTCTTGGCTTCCTCCGTTAATGCTTCATTATTTTCATTTAGTTTAGCTGTTTCATGTTTTACATCTTTGTTGGTAACAGATCATCAATCGCAGATTTTATAGATATAATAAAATTTATCAGCTCACCTAATACGTTAAGGTCCTTAAAAGATGTCGCATTTGCATTAAATATCGAAGCACCAAAATCGCTGTGGACGATTGTATTGATTACGTTTTCATTTTTGCAGAAATCACAACACCATTCTTTAGATTTACCGTTTTGCTTTAACTCGCAAAATACTGCTTCTGTAATGTTAACATAATTAATATGGAAATCTGATTTGCATTCCTTTACACAAGTTATGTAATCATTATAACGGCCGATGTTTTTATTACATATTTTGAACATTAGATCGCCATTTTAATGTAGATGTTATAAATAAGTTCTAAATTATTTGATTAAATCGAATTAGTTTAAATAAGTTGAAATGGGAGTTACAATAAAAATCCGAAATTTTGCGATTTGTTTACATACAACAAACTTTTAGTTTGAAATTAGTCAGAGTTGGTTTCAAACCAGTTTTAGGGTTTCTTGGATCATACCTTACATCAAAGTTGACATATGCCATATCAATATAGCGCTAATCTCTCCAGCTAGTCAATAACTACTTATACTGCAGCGTAGATCAGTTAGAGTAATGATTGCAGTTATGCTTTTTTAACTTAAGGTACGGTTTATCTACTGCGTTAAAATGACACGAGTTAACGCAGCACTAAATCGCACTAGTTGCTCATATGCTCATGCATGTATGCGTTTCATCTACAGCGACAAGTTGCAAAAAATCGCTCAGCTGTGACTTGTACGATTAATCGCTGCGTTTACTCGCGCCGATTTAACGCAGTAGATAGACCGTACATTCAACTTATTAACACTACCCATAGTTTATACAGAGTTTTTTTTTCAAAAGTATCCATCCTAAATATTTTAGACTGTCATATCTCATTTGAAAGGTTTTTAAGTAAGTAGAGCAGCTGAACATTTTTTTTTTAATATGGCTTCTATTATTTTTTGAAACTAATACAAAATATTCAAATCGTTTGGAAACCCTAAAACACGTAAATGTTTAATCTAAAGGGATTATCTGTTTTTCATACTGTTGACATCTGTGCCAATTTCTCCGTCTTCTCCAAAAAGCAACTTTACATTTTTTTAAATAGAATGACCCATTTTATGACCTAATTTAAAAAGTGTAACACGGATTTATTAGATTTATATGTATAATTAATTTTCATTAGAATGGCTATACATTTAAATCAAATTTGAACAATTTGTGCAATTTTGTACATTTTGAATAAAATTAAGTTAAGCAATAAATTATTAAAACATTATCACTGTAAAGTGAAAAATTACCTGTTAGTTAAATCACAATAATTAATCATAAATAAATATTTTAATATATCTACATTAATTTAATATTTAGATATGAATGAAAATACTATAAATATTTAATGCCGACTCATGATTTGCAGTGTTAGATTACGCAAACTGGCACTTCATTAAAAAAATCTAACACCGCACCTTTTAATTAACAAAAAAAAATGCTGAAATTCGTTTAAAAATGTCGTGCTTATCATAGCACAATCTATATTATTTTCATGCATGAAATTGTCGAATGTTAGCTTGATAATGATGATAAGTCAAAACTTTTCCCTAATTAAAAAAAGTTTACTACAACTGAGAATCCTTGAATTAAATTTTTTTTTGTATTATTTTATTTCAGTAATGTATATTTTAATTAGCGCTCTTTTTACAAAGATTTAGATGGTTTGAACCGTGTATGTGTTATTCAGTAGCTATTAATTATCAAAAAATATCCATTAGGAATATACTCGACAATTTGAATTGCCATTTTAAAATTTAATTCTGCTAATTAAAGCGCTACCATGTTTTGGAATGAAATTATCTCATTATTCATCCGACTCGCGGTGCTGAGATTTGCAATGTTTTAATCATTATTTTGTACATAATAATAATAAGGCGAAGCGCGCGAATAGTTAGCTAAACTACACTTTCCAACTACAGTGAAGCCGCTTTGTAATTAAGACATTAATGTCAAATAGTTGATTATAAAGTTAAATTATTTAGTGTGGCGTTAAAGATTTTTATTAGAACGCCGTTTAAAGCATAATTTAATTAAGATTTCAACATATGAATTATTTCGTAATAATAATCAAAATCAAACATACCTACACCAAAATTGACAAGAAAGTAAATATTTGCATTGCAATTAATTATTGCAGTTAATAAGATCAATTAATCAAACTTGAAATTTTACGCAATATTCCCCTTTATTATTATCAACCACCTAAATTTGAAAATACAGTAATATAGTTTCTAATTTGAACATATCAAATAATAAATTTTAATTAATATTGGATTTCAATTATTCCAATATTTCCGCCGAGCGCATTTGTGGATCAATCAGCAAAGCCAATTTGGAAAAGGAAACATGTCATTTTTTTAAAATTATTTTAAGATTTTACTGCTAAAGCATACCTATATTACGATCCTTTGTAATAATTAAAAGATATATTTTCTTCTCTCTTATATATATATATATATATATATATAAATATTATATTTAAAAATTACTGTAACAGCGGACTCTTAAAATATTAAAAATGGTCATGTTTTCTGAAAATAAATGTAATTTTTATCAGTCTTTTTATACACAGCTACCCTTCCACTCATTACACAACGCCATACGGCAAATGCATGCCGGGAATGCACGCGTCCCCAGTCCTATTCGCGTACTGATTGTATTCCCACCCCCTTTCTTGAAATTCTTTTCAATTTGCCTCACTGTTTTTTTGAACTCTCCCCTCAATATAACAGTTTTCACTTAAGAAATGAATTAGATAGGTTTGTACAGCGAGTGGTGAAGGTGCTGCAGGAGGCCTGCTAGATGTGATACATCGAAATTTTTTATATTAAGATGTGAATTTTATTCCTCCATATTGTCAATGTCACTCATAATATTGTTTGTCGCTGTCACTAGTTCATGCTTTCTGTACGAACTGCAAGCTGTTGATCTTGTAAAGATTGCAGTTTTTGCCCTAACCCGCCATAGATGTTTTACATAAAAAATTAAATCATTCAATGCAAAATCGAGGTCAAAATCGCATCCAATAAAAATCAATCACAACGTTATCTTTTACACTTTGAATTGAGTAGAAATGCCAATGTCAATAATGTCAATGATCAAATTAATACCCAAACGATTTATGTAATTTGTAAATTGGATATAGTTTCATTTTTTACACAAAAGCATTGATTCACATTCCTTAATATAATACATTTGAAATCAATATCATATACAAAAAAAATTAATACCGAAACGATTTATGTAATTTGTAAATTTGATATAGTTTTATTTTTTACAAGAAAGCTTTGACTTGTCCTTAATATAATACAATTGAAATCAATAACATGTACAAAAAAAAATAGATAAATTTTTTAAAAAAATGGTCACAAATACCTTGAATTCATTGGCACTCTTTTTGTTTGTTACCAAATTCAGACTTTCTTAATCTTCATTAAACTAGTGGTATGATAACATCATTAAACTATTATTATATTTTTTACAAATTCCTATAATTGATACATTGTAAGTTAATCTATTCAAAATGAAAGTATACAATAAAATTGATAAATTTGATATGTCAAATATTTTAATATTGGTTCTCTATTGTTAAATGTAAACGATAAATGAATCAGTCTCGCTGATTTTTCGGAGTAATATTGTAAATAATGAAATTGAAATAGTTCAGAATAAAATAAATTGACAGACTATTTAAATAATATTTATTTTTGAGAAATAAGAATATATTTATATATTTTTTTAAATATTTTAAATAAAAATTAAAACTCGTCAGGAGTTAGTGACCCAAACTACATGTTTTATCCTACTAATATACTAAACAACTACATAGTAGATATTATAATATATTTTTTAGGTATAAGAGTTAATAACAAATTATAAGCTAAATAGGTAGGAATAAATGCAGCTAAGTTTATTTACATCTGTCCGAAAATTAATGTTGTTCATAATTTTTATATAATATAATATGTTTCCAAAAATAAACGATTATTATAATTTTGAGTTCAATCTAATATCTCAACATTTTCATAATTACAAATATGATAAGTATGTGAAGATGCACTAGAATTTTTGCAATTTTTACAATTTAAACACATAATAAAATGTAAATAATATGTATAAATTTTTGAAACTGTGCTTTTCTGTTTAATAACATAAAGACATTTTGTTTTAATTTGAATTTATTGTGCTGCCATTAAAAAACTACACGAGATCTTAGGGGTTTCTATAAACATTTATTACACCGCAAAAAATTGCACCAAACAATGTATTTACTTTACATCAAATATTCAAATCTTCTTTGTTTTAAACATATATATTTTAAGTCTATGTTTTTCAAAAATTGCAAAACAAACGTTGACATATAAACTATTGTCAGCTCAATAAATAATCATATAAATGTTTAAGTGGGGATATACGTTGAATAGCTTTTTTACCAATAATACCTAAATTATTGTTTCTATTAAACTATTAAATATAGCAAAAACTTTTTCTTCAATTATTTTATAAAATTATTCACAATCTTAATTTGCCTTTAATATAAATGTAATTAATTACTTTAACTTTGTTATACACAAACAAATCTTGTTTTTCATATAACATTTATATATTATATATATATATATATAATAATATTAAAATCGAAGATTCAAAAAGGATACTATTTCTAATATTTTTTTATTAAGAGTTGTGTTTTTAGAAATTATTATTTGTTATAAATTGATAAAGAAATTGTTTAAAGTAAATATTGTTGGAAAAAAATCAGTTTATCATTTTCAATTTAATTGCCTCAAAGTGACCAAATGAAGTTTCATGAGTTCTGACCTAAAATCAAGGCAGACCTTACTTGGAGGGTCGACTATTTCAGGTTAAAAAATAGTAACCGTTTTTTGGATAGGAAGAAAAGTTGTAGGACTCATGTACTATCTAGATGTTGCGTGCACGTTAAAGAACAAAATTTTTAGTTTGGAATTCCAAAATTAGCAACATAATTCTCAGATGTGGGATGAAAATTGAACATAAATAGGTTAGTCAATTAATTGAAATAAGATTGTTGAATTTGTTGTTATTTAATTTCTAATATTTATTTAATTTAAATTTGAGTTTAATTCATTTACAATCTGAATAGATGTTTTGTTTAAATACTTTGTAAATTTCTCTGGTGTGTATAAATCCCCACTCGTGTATAATACGCTCTGATAAATTTGATCTAATATGTATGAATGAGCAAAACTATCAATTTATTATTTAAAAAAGTTTACAAACATTACATAATATGATGTATCTATTATACTACTAATAATTTGTAATTTATAATCTAACTTTGAAAATTTATAGAAAAATTCAATAGTAAACGGTTATGAGTGAAGTTTTTGGATTCAATGAAATATAGCATTAACTTTTACGATAATAAAGTTGTTGATTTTCCGCATTTCTAAATCTATAGTTTTCCCGCTGTATGTTTTCGTCGGTCCTTTAGCGGTTGAATATATGAGAGAGTGCCTAGATCGATACCCGACCCTAATTTATCCGACCACTATAGGATAGTGGAGACAAATGCGAGGCAGTTTATCCACTAGGATGATTGTCTAAGGAGGCGGTTGGTCGATTTTCGAATGTATCCCGCTTATCCTGGGAGAAAGTCAGTATAAGCTTAAAAGAACTACTCTTAAATATTGACCTACGAAATTACGCAGAATAAAAGAGAAAAGTATAAAAAGGGAAGAAGACTTTCCCGCGGGTTCTAATCCATCTCTGAAGTTTACCTTAATTACAACTGGAGGTAAATAATACAAGGAATAAGTCGAAACGGCCGGATAAATTGGGAGTGATGTTTGTACGGCTTTGTTTGACTGTTTGCCGGTTGTTCTTCGCTGAATGATGTATTAAGGGTCCATCACTTCCGTTTCCGAAGCTCAGACTTTTTCCGAGGCTACATCAAACTTGGATGTGGTATATACTGGACCACTTCACTAAATACCCTTTTAACAGGAATCATGTAATTGTTTTGATGGCCCTATTACTGCTCATGGTACAAACACATTCACAATGGCTATTATTTACATGTGCTACGGCCCATTGATATTTCTCTATCATGCTGAAAATGGCAACTATTTGCTGTAGCTGCAATTGGAAATCTAATAAACCTCTTTACTTGAACAAACAAATCCAATTTTCTGGAAAATTAACTGCATTTAAAATAACTACGTACAGTTTAAAAGTAGCATATTTATAGTTAACATAATTATATATTTTAATACGATTATAAATAATTACTTTCTTATTCTATAAGTATTTATGAAATATGTGTATAATAATCAATTATTTAATTTTGTAGCATACACGAATCAGATGCTCAAAAAAAACAATACAACTTGAGACTGTATATCAATATTAAGCCCGCCTTAAATCTAAAGCTTGTAAAGAAATCCTTTTTAGTACAAAGAATAAAATTCACTGAAAGCACAAAATGATTGCCTGCGCCTCCTTTTTGTTTGTCTCACTTAACATTTTTTTCTTGAGACATGAAAAATGAATTGCACTACCAAAATGCTTATCCGATGCGAGTCATTCATTCAATAAAAAAAAGGAACACCGAAGATACGTATGTTTGGTTACCTTAAAAGCATGCTTGTTGTTCACCACTTTATTATTTCTTTTCTTCCAGCGCGGGGATAAAGATGTGCCGACGGTTCGGCGAACATCCCGGAATGATGCAATCTTTTAGTGAGGCTTTTCTTATTTCTACCTTTTTTTTCGTTTTTGCTCTCTCTTTTCCCTTGGCGCACCGGCTACATTCCAATTATCAAAATTTCACGGGTTGTTTATAAAAGCGATAGGATTATCAGGACTTACACGGTTCACCTTTTATTAGACTCATATCTTGTGCTCTCGCTGTAAGAAAAATGAAGCTATTTGGTATAATTGTATTTTCTTATTTATCGACTTGGATGAGTTTTCCATTAACGGAAAAATGTTAATTGAAAAAAAAAACTAGTTCAATTATCGAATTCAGTTTTAACATTTAAATGTTTTAAATAATGTTTGCGTTAAATCTATAAATTTAAATTAATTGCATTTGACAAAATGTAATCTGGCAACAATAAATTGTTAAGTACTTGTCATTATGTAATGTATTTTGAAATATGTGAATTTTATATACAATGTGATTGTGATTATCAATAACTATTAAAATTCTCGTTAATTTAATTTGTTTATTAGTTAATAGATTAATTATTGTTACAGGTAAGATTTTATGATGAAGATCAATCAGCATGACTTTTGGTAAGATAACGATTTAGCTAATTTAATGTTTATTGTTAATGTAATTAGAAATCAAATTATTATAATCATAAAAATTTGTAGCTGCCTCATATTTTATTAACCTTAATTACCTGACGTTTAATGGCAGAAAGATCCTCCAAACTTTAGGGATGAAACTTTTGGGATGATATCGTGCAATATAATTACGCATATGAATTTATTTACTATTTTAACTCTAAATTCTAAATAAAGTAGTTAATTCGGTGATAGTATAAAGTTGTTTTGTTTAATTAACTTATAAAACTACACAGCGATAGTTAGCTTATTATAACTTTATTGAAGACGTCGGGACAAGAAGGCTATTAGCCACGTCTCAAATTTAAAAGCGTTATGAAATATGTTAGTAACATATTATAATCTTAATATACGTTTATTTTGTGTATTGAAGTATCCATTAAATGTGTAACAATCAATTAAAAAGTACAGATTACTATGTTAATACTCGAGTTTTTATTTGCATTACTCAATAAATTCCTATTGTAGCTAATAATCTTGTTGCCCGGAGATCTTTAATTACAAAAATGCCTTAAATTTCTGCCATTCCTTATATATTATGCTTATACATAATATACAGGGTGTTCACAAACTCAATAGCAAGCTTTGGCAGATGATAGCTGGGTTAATTCAAATTTTTTTTCTTAAATAAACAATGGTTCGATTCGCTTTCATTTAACCACAAGCATTTTAAAAAATAAATGTTCAATATTCATTTTAAACCTAACAAATAAAATGTCAATTGAAATGACTAAAGTAATATTATTTTATTACAAACTAAAGTTTTATTGTAAAAATCTGTTTAAAGTTGAAACATTATTTTTTATAAATAGCATAAGAAACAAACATGACACACAATTTTAGTTGTTTCGGATTACGAAATAACTATACTTATGTTCTATTTATTATTCATTTTAACAACTAACTTAAGTAACCAAGTACTATGGTAAACATAAATTTGTTAATAATAACGTACGACCAATGTAAACACGCGTTTAAAATTGCAAATGTTAGATTTCTTAAAAATCCACTGCCTGAGTGTGTTTATTTCTATTAAAATGAAAAATCAGAAATAGTCTAGATCTTAACTATTTTTTAGCGGCATGTAACGAATTAAATCTAATCAGCCCAAAAAATAATTTTGCATTAATCCAGTATACATAAATTCTTATATTCTTGATGAAATTGATGTAAAATAAAAACCTTTTTTGTCAAGTATTTTCAGCAAAACATTTTTATAAATCCCTATGATTTTAAGATAATATATAATATTTTTCGGAAAAATAAAATTGTTATAAGTATAAAATACTAATAGTTTTTATGAAATAAATATTTTAAAATCTTTATATTATTACATTTCAGAACGGTACAAAGTAAAGATATTAATATATACCTATGTATTTTGTAATACGCATAATAAAAAAATCAAATTTAACATATAATATAAAATAGGTTATGTGTAATTATTATTACTCCATCTAACGCAGTTTGTATATATTGAGTGTCATTCATCATCACTTGCCAGATATCTCTGTCCAAACCCATAAGGGAGTTGTCTAGTAAACACCAAATAGAATTTAGAAGATCTAGAAAAAAGAGAGTGATTGGTACTTTTACGGTACCAAGATAGAATCCACCAAGAACAAGTTTACTATATATAAATATTGGCGCTACTTTATAAGTAGTTACAAGTTCTTTTAATTCAATTTGTAGTTGCTAATATTTGTTATTGCTTGCTTATTTAATAATAATAATATTAAAAATAAACAAACAAAGAAATGTTTTTTCCAATAGTAAAAAGTTATTATGCTTGGCATGAAATTTTTATTCGTAATTAATTAACGAATAGTTATTTCTTTTTAAATCTTTTGTGCTGCGATGCAAATTATAAATATAAAATTTATTTTTAAAAAAGCTGTTTTCCAAAAGACATTTTAGCTAAACAAGCACGAGCAACGCCCTTAAAATAGTTAATTATACAAATCCATAAAATACATTTAAAAAAAACTTTGCAATATTTTCCAAGCACATATTATTTTTGATGAAATGATAAATCAAATATTGGAAGTACGGAATATATGTTTTGTTGAAGCTGCAAGCTCAATCTATGTTATACACATAACAAAATATTGAATTCCCAATTGCCCACTATGGTAAATATATTAAATAATGGATCCACATATGACACGAATTGTATTAATATAATAACCACACTGAAACGATGAATTTGCACAAGCAAAACTAGATTCAATGATAAATATTTATTTATTGTTATAAATGCGGTTCATTTTACTATAAATACATTCCTATTTATGTATTCAATTCAATAGTATACAATTACGATATCCTGATATCCTACGCACGTTTGCGATTTAGTTTTTAATTGCCTAATTAACTATTGACCACATTTTAATGTATTTCTAAATATCAATTATACTAAACAATTAAAATAACCTATATAAGTAAACTTGTTTTGATATAATTATTATTTAATTTTTTTCTCGCATTATTATTTTACTAATGCAACAGTGAACATGATTTTAAGTTTGTCATACGTTTCAGAAGTTTGTTATTAATATTAAGTATATTACAAGTATTAAAAATGTTTAATAACATATTTCGTGTATTAATTTCGTAAACTGATATTGGAAGTTTAAACTTATAACTTAAATCAATTTGTATGTTAAAATAAAGAAAAGTAGCTTTAAAATGCATTTTAGAAGAGAAATTTAGTGTCTGGTGACATGGAAGATTTAAAAGAATAATTATTAATTAATTGATTATGTATAGAAATTTCAACACAATTCATCAAAAATATTGTCAAATATGAATGTCTATATTAACAAATTAGTAAGCAATAACAAATATTGGCAACTACAAATTGAGTTCTGTAAAGTAGTCTATGTTGAAATATAGTAAACTTGTTCTTGCTTCGCCTTGATACCGGAAAAGTACCAATCAGTCAATTTTCTTCTTTGCCAAAACTTGCGACCGCAAATTGAAATTTTATTCTATGTTTCCTACACAATACCCTACTGCATTTTAAAAAACCTCAAATTAAGAATAAATTGTACAGTCTAAGTTGGTACATAAGATTACAGTGTTTTATACCATTTATGAATTCCGAGTCTAGGAATTGTTGGACTCGTATTTTCAGGGTTGACTTTGTTTAATGAAAAGTTTTATTGATAACACCTTTATTCAAAAAATAAAATAAACTGTAGGTATCGTGTACTGTCTGGATGTTACGTGTATGTTAAAGAACCTAATAATTTAGCTTGAAATTTTAATTTATGGAAAATTTCATGTCATTGATTAACTGTTATTAATTTTGAAAAAAATAGATGGTTGTCATTATTGTTAAGAAACATACTCTAATTTATCAAAATTATATTGACTATCTCTCTCTATAATTATAAACCAATCATAGCAAACCATTTTAAAATTTTTGATAAATCAAATTTTGACACTGAAAATTGCAGTTCTTACAGCGATAAGTGCAACGCAATCAAAACAAACAAATCAATCTTGACAAACTATTTCATATTTGCCAATGTCATATGCATAGCTGGTTGATAACTGTCTTTACCATAGTTGATGCTGTCGGTTTGACATATACTCATTCATTCATATCAATGTTTATAAATTAGATGAATTAACTTTAATAAATTTAATCGAGTAAATTTTGGGAAATAGTCTGCTATATATAGAGAGAGAGAAAGAGAGAGAGAGAGAGAATGAGTAGGATGTGTTCTGTAGTTTCGACTGTGTTGCATGTTGGACAGTTTCCTTCTGTTTAAATGTGTGACCTGTTAATCCGTGGCCCGTTCGATATCATATTATTTTTTTAGTTGTACTTTGTGATAGGTCGAGGTTAGTAAACCATGGTTTTCGGGATGGTACCTGTTGAATTATCTTATAAATTCTTCCGGTTGCTGTGTTTTCATTGTATATGTTTGTTCATTCTTCTTGTATTTCTTTCTTAGTTGTTGTTTGTAGTTCAGGTTGGGAATATTGATGTTTGTGATTGGCTGGAACGTTACCATTTGTGTTGGAGCAGCTTGCTATCCATTGCAGTGCTATATGATGTCCGTGGATATTTAGATGTTCTATAGTAGTATAGATTTTTCCGAGATTAAGCTTGTTTTTTGAGAGAACTGTAGGATTTTTTTAAGGATTGGAGTACGGGGAGAGAGTTGGTTAGAATGCCGTTGGTTTTGTAGCGTTGTTTGTGGGATTATTTGTTATTAGGTGTAGAGTTAGGTCGATTCCAATTAGTTCTGCGGTTGTAATTGAAGCTATCGTTTAGATTTTTAAATCAGCAATTTTCTTTGTTTTGGGGTTTATAGCTGCGGCAGCGGTATAGTCCATTTCTTTGGATCCGTGTGAATATATTCGTTAGTGTTCTTTATATGTTTGTTCTATATGTTGGATTGTTTTTGTTATGAGAAGGAGTTTGTCTATTGATTTGGATGTAATGGTAGGGATATTGGTGTACATTTTATTGGATTTCTAGTAAGGGGATATGATGTACAGCAAGGTTGATCAGAACATCTGAGATTTTGTAGCTTTGTTTGTTGATATGCTATAATACCTATTGGTTTTGTTCTGTTTCTCCAGTAAAATCAACGTTTACTGGTGTTTGAGAGGTATATGCTTATTATTAGTTTTATTTGGAATAGAATTGGAAGTCCTCCGAATTCGCTGAGTAGGGCGATGTTGTGTTGAGAGCTCCTAGACATATTCTGAGGCAGTTGTTTTGTATTGTTTGTAGGTTTTTCAGTTGTACCTTTGGCAGGTTGTTAGCATATATGAGTAGGTCGAATGTACTTTTGGTTTTCTTAACGCTTTGTAAATGTTTAACATCGATTCTTGTTTAATATCTTTTTTTGATAATGTAAGAGCTTATCTATTGTTTCTTTTATGTGTTTGTTGAAATTCATTTTTCTGTCAAGCTATATGTACACTTACTTGGGTTTATATCCAGATTATGGCTGGGTAGTAAGTTATTGAGTATTTCTAAGTTGATTTGAAGGATAGTTGTGTTTTTGTTTATTTGTGAGTTGCTTGTGTAAATCCCTGTGTCGTCTGCATATTGTATTATGTTAATGTTGAGATTTTCATTTCAATATTTCACTTGTGTATATATTCAAAAGGATTTTGTTTAGTATTGAACGTTGCTGTAGTCCAATGTTACATATTTGGATGAATTTGTGATTGTTTGATGTCCTGGTGTATATCCTGTTTGTTAGGAATGATTGAATGTATTTTATTAATAGAGGTGTTGTGTTTAGTTTAATTAGTATTTTGATAAGCGTTAGGATGTGCAAGTAATCGTATGCTTGGTTTATGTCTATAAAAGCTGCTAACCTGACTTCATATTTATATGAATGTCTATGATCGGCAAAGAAGTGGTATATGGCATCTGTTGTATTTCTATTTTCGGAATCCATAACTATTTTTAGGTAGTAATTGATCTGATTCAATTATGTAGTTTAGTCGGTTTTTTTATAATTGTGTTTAGCATTTTTATAATACATGATAAAAAGGCAATTGGTCTCTTAGATGATTGTTATCGGGTTTATTCTTTTTTTTAATTTCTGATTATATTACATATTGTCATTTGATCCATTATGGTCCCGGTTTCACACACACAATGATTGTATATGTCTTATTATTATTATTATTATTATTATTATTATTATTATTATTAAGTGTCTATCAAAACAACGACAACAAAATTTATGTAATAAAACTATAGCACAAGTAATAAATAATCCAATTATACGAATCGAATGTAGGTATTTACGGCACAAAGTTATTGAAACTACAAATAGTCTTTCAATTAATTGTTTTGAAATTCATATCAAATAACGGTAATATGATGTTGACTGTGGCCAAACTCACTGTATTTGCACATGTATGTGTATTGTATTAATATATTGTTGGAGAAATCTATTAGAGTGTACACAAATTTGCAGAAGTAGTTATACTGTTAATATTTATTAAAATGAAAACTAATTCATAAAGCATATTTATTTACTATATATTAAAAATGGTATAATTCAAATAATTAAGCAAGGTTTGTACCATTATATATTGATTGCATATTAAACAAAACTGCATAAGCTATAGAGATAACAAATATTCTGTGTATCTAGTATAATCTTGTGTAGCAACTGGTAGTAATGATATGCAGCTGACACCCTACAAGTTTGAATGTTCAGTTGGGGTGGGTTTTTCCTTGATGAATACATTGAAGTAATCCGATTTTGCAATTTCCATAAGAACGTATTGGAATACATTGATTTTTTTTAAATTGATTTAGCATTGTTTGGGATGTATCATGTTTTTCTTGAATTATTGCAAGCACGTTATCAAATACAACAATTGGGGTGGAAAATCCATAATTTTCGGCAATATTCCCAGGGGCTGTAGTTATTATCATTTACATCAATTGATTTTGTGATACACACAAATGGAACAAATTAACAATCAATTTCAACAATTAATGTATATTTCAAAACATTTAAATGTTATTTAATTGTATGCATACTGCATACAATTAAATAACATTTAAATAAAATACTTTGATGATTATAAATTAATATAATAATGCTGGTTAATCAAATAAATATTTAAAACAATATACTTTACAAAATTTTAAATCTGCACACAGTATATCATTTCTTATTTTCAAACTACATTTTAAGTTATGTAAATCATTTAAAGAAATTATTTTATTTTTAGTTATAATTTAAATCACGCAATAAAAAGATCATTTTTATATTATACATGTGTATATTAAGCAGTGGTCAAGTTTTAATTTTTTTCGAAAAGGCGTTTTTAAGAACATTTAGTACATAATAAAAATAATTATTATAAATGTAAAAAATAATAATTTTAGTAATATAAAAAGTTAAAAAAACAAAAAGTCAAATCAAATAAAAAAACGATGCATGTAGAAGCATGTAAATCGATCATTGGATTACCTTACCTTTTTTTTATCCTTAAGTTGGACAAATGATTCTAGGAGGGGGTTACTGACAAGCGTGAGGAAGGACATATTGATGGATAAAAGAACATGATGGAGATCATCCGCTAGGGTATAAATATTGACACAAGAAATTTTATTTGAACTAAAACTAATCAAATATCCCCAAGTAAGCATAAATATGATTTATAAAACGTATTTCATTCAAATAATTGCAAGCATGCCGAAGTTTCAAATTTAAAATATTTTAACAAACAACTGTGTTAAAGTGTGGTTATAGAACATGTAAAATAATCCAGTTAGATATCACCTTATTAACAAAGTTGGTTCGTGGTAAATATAATATTTGTTTCAATTTAATTACGTATAATTTATATTTTGTAATAAAAGCTGATAACAAATTTACAACTAAAACTCATAATAAGGAATAAAAAATAATTATATTATGTTATTAAGTTTTAGTTTTAAAACTAATATTGTGGCCAAGAGAATAGTACCGTATAATAATTATTGTATATTTTACGTTTTTTCATTTTTTCCACTTTTTGAATGTAGACTTTACTCGAATGTTTCAACTTTTTGCGCTTTTGTGTCATATTGTAGTTTTGAAAACCAAGACTTTAGGGCGTCGTGCACCGTACGGCAACGGTCCAAACCGCTCCGCTCCGGCAATTTATTATTTACATTGATTTATGCAGATACTAATTGGCAGAATCAAATTGAAGTTTACCATACTCTTTGCGCATCTAGTAAAATACGAGAAAGGGCAACGTGTACAATGCGAAACATAAAGTTTGTTAAAATTCACATTCACTTAACACACGCGGAAGAGGAAACAACCGTCCTCAACACAGAGCCGGCGGAGCGCCTTGCTTTATAATAATTATAAACGTTTGTGTGTGTGAATGTACACACGCACACGATAGGTGCGTTCAGACGCGCGACGCCTATGCCTTAATTTGAAAATCTGTCAAGCCACACATCTAGAAATAAAAGTTGACCAGTAACGTGTTCTGTTCTGTTGCGTTTCCGAGTGTGCTAGAGCGCAATACGTATATAAGAATCAATGCAAATAATAAATTGCCGAGGTCGTCGGAGCGGAGCGGAGTGGACCGTTGCCGTATAGTGCGCGATGCCGTTAAGTCTTGCTGCTCATTTAAGGTTGCTTAACAAGTATTCCCCGTTTAATGGCTCTTTATTTGGTTTTCAAATTGTCCAGTATTCCTTTTTTCAAGGTCCATATTTCTAATTTGTATTGTTGGTTGCACAGGTTTGACGCATTTTTCATTTATATTCCGTTTTTAAATTGTGTTTTTGTGGTTAAAGTTTATCTTAGTCATTTGTGCGCAGTTTTTTTAAATTTTATAAAGTAAATACTCCGAGTGAATAAAATAAAGCCACTGTTTAAAATTGTTGATGGGCGTTAAAAATGAAAATCGGTAAGGGAAACGAGTATTTACTTACAAACAATGTGTTTTTTAGTATTTACTTAAGCAACAGCTTTACGATATTTACTGTCAATCAATAGAAATACAGTACAAAATATAGTTACTCAAAATTATAACATCAAACTCAAATTATAGATTCTAGAGATGCTCATAGTCAAATATTTGAACTAAAACTTTGTGCTTTTTTTATACGGTTTGAAGACAATAAATTGAAAATGACCTATATTATTTCTTTATTCTATTAAATAAAACTTGTTGTCTTGGACTTGTAGAATGGAATAATATTGTAATTAAAATTTAAAATAGTTAAACTATATTGGTAGGATCATGTTTCAT
>JARJEC010034138.1:0-22500 GCA_030264575.1 Tachinus sp. AB-2021 | reverse complement strand
TGGGACTGAAATAAGAAATAAAATAAAATAACTTACACAATATCGAAATGTACATTCGTGGCCACTTAAAAGTTAACGGTTATTAAAAATAGTAGGCTATAATATTAATATTTACATTGTTTGATCATGGCTTAGTATTTTAGTTTAGTATTTTGTCCATCCGTCGTTATTGCAAACATCTTGGAAGTAACAAAATCAAGCTTTCTAATCATTTATTGAATAACGGCCACTTTGCTCTACAACGTTTATGTAAGATTTGTTATATCTTGCATTTTTTTGGCCTATACGCGAACTTTCCCATCAGAACATGATTGAAACAACTTTTTTTGTTTGAAATTAAAACATTTTTCCAAAAATCGCAAAGTTCTTTGTATCTTGGCAATAATTGAAACTTGTTGACAGCACAGTAATTTATTGTATATATATATATATATATATATATATATATATATATATAAATTAAGGTCTGTTGCTTGAATACGCTGGGAAATTAGTTTCTTTAATTGCGTCAACAACACGGATTTTTTCTTAAATAGTCTATCAATGCAACATCTTTAATGCATTTGAAATTTTTGTTGCAACACTTCCATACATATATAGCTACTTTTATCGTCGTTCCACTTTTTAAAAATTTTAAATATGCAGGTTTTGTTCACATTTAAATTATTGGTAATAATTATGGTTATTAACAAGCCACTATATGTTCGTGTCGGATGATTGATTAAAATGAGGCTTTGATGTTATAAACTTTTTTTATATAGTGCCTACATACTTATCATACTTAAAATTATTAAAATATTCCACGTTATTATAACGCCAATAATGCAATTTCTGTGATGGAAACATCAAGCTTGCTTACTAGGCATTTACGTGGAATATTGAAAATTTGATGTTAGTCTATCATGATCTTATGATTATATTTACACCGGTAATGCAATTATGCAGGTTTTATCAAGGTTGTTGGGGCTTTACTTATAATGGCAGAGTGTTGGCGGACTTTATGTCAATTCATATCCTGTAGTCCAGCCTTCAGTTTGTGTTCCAGATCAATGACATTGCTTAATTGGTTATTTGACTCAAGTACTGGCTCCAGTAGAATATGATCTACATGTTTGTGGTCGTCTATGGTTGTTAGAGTTGGCACATCAATAGGTTTAAAGAAGCTTTTGCTTGCTGTTATATCCTTTTGAATCATGGACGTTAGAATGTTTTGTTTTCTTAGTAGCGCACAGTTTGCCGCAATTTGGATTACGCCTGTTCCATTTATGCTAAAGTTTTCTCTATTTCCACTACAGATAATTGCAATTGAAATGGGTTTGCTAGTTATAAACATCCATGTGTTGGCTATATATAGTCTTTTCCAAATAAGAACATTGAGAGGTTGTCTATTGACTATAGATACAGATAGACTATAATGCAATTGGAGGTATTTGATATACTGTATACTACATTGGGTGAGTACAAATATATATTGTTTGACCGACTTGTTAGCTCTCTCATAGAGATTTCTAAGTATGATTGGGTATTGTGGTCTACGGCTAGTGCGTCTGAAGATACCTTCAATATCCAACAGCTCGTATACTCAGCTTTTAGAGGTGTCGGTGTAATTTTTATTTTAATTTTTTATATTCCGTTATATAAAAGCACGCACTTATTGTTAATTTTTCAGCTCGATATTGCAAGCTAGTCGTTTTTACTGGAGTGAGATTTGTATGGTTGGCGTTAATTCTTTTGACATGTTCTCAACATTGTGTTAATTTCAGTAGGAGAAATCAGTTCATATATGTGTCAATTTTGGTAGTGAATATTCAATAACGTGTCGTAGTAGGATTGCAATTCAGTTAAGTAGTTTGCTGCTAGTTGATAAGAAGCAAGAAATTATAAGTTTAATTTGTTTTCATAAACTCTGACATACCAATTTTGCATTTCATTAATGAGAATTAGACCCTGATTTAATTTCACATTAAACTGATATAATTTATTCTTGATAATTTGCAACATTGCGAGCGCGGATAACACAATTTTTCTTTGCTGATTGGACGTTTGTATTAGCTTATGTAGATTCTTATTAAGATTTGCAATATCTTCATACACTTCATCGTTTACTCCAAACATGGCAGTTAAAAGGTTGCCAAGAAGACCACTTCTTTCTCTTTGATAGTGTATCATTCATACTTCAAATATTTTGTTGTTGTTCTAAATGATGCACTAAATCATGACAATGTATTGTTTTCTCAAATTGTTTTGCACTTGTACAAAGAGTTTTCAACTTTGAGACTGTTGTGTTGACATTTTCTGTATTGTGTGCAAATTGTATAACGTTAATATCTTTTTTCAATTGAAATGTCCATAGATTTATGACTGCCCATCCAATATCTTCCACGTAAGTTCCTTGGTTCAAGAGTTTTAATCGTATAGGACCCATTTGTTGGAACACATAACATGCCTATTAACATTATCAGGACAGCGGTCCCAAATTCCTGTCACTTTTTCGACGGGTTACAATTGCCGGCCTTTTTGATTCGTCTCCTAAAGTGAGAGGTATAACCTTTGCAATTGGCCGTTTGACTAGTTTTTTGTTGGCATCTTTGATTGTGACTACACGAACGGTATTTTCAATTTGCTGGGCGAGTTTCTGAAATTCTTTCAAAGGGCCAATGACCAGAAGGAAAATTGTCTTTCTTTATGATACACAAATCTCCTACATAACAAAATTGATATATGTTTAATTATCATACTTAAATACTATACTACTATATTTCAGTTGCAGTTAATCGTGGCATTTTAAAATTGTTTATGTCACAAAATGTCATGTTATAACGTTTATTTGATTACAATCAAAGCTATCTTTACAATAGCAAAAATCATTGTTAACTATTAAGTGGCCATGACTGTACAACTTCTAGGATTTAAAGTATTGCTTGATTTCTTAATTACATAATGGATCGAATTTCAAAATACAGCACTTACACTTTTAACAATTTTTATACTCGGTTTCTTTGAAAACGTATCACTTGCGTATATCATCAATTGCCATTTTTATTATACTAGACCACGAATTTTTCCCACTGATTGGGAGCGTATATTTGTTGTGTAAAACTGCCCGTTGGGAGAAAAAATATCGACTCGTTAGAATTTCACTGCAATAGCAACCAACTTGTTGGTTTCTACGTGATTTAATTACTTTACGCGTTTGGTGGCGAATATATAATACTGACAGGGTCCAGCCGGATCTAGTTTCGGATAATTGAATTGGTTATTTGGAAAACGATACGAGTCGTTATTGGCTATTTTAATATTTTGCTACTAGAGCAATTATTAAAAATACCTGCTTATTACTATATTATAGTAATAAGAAAGTAGCATTACTACCAATATAGTAATAGTCAGATATGTTCTGTTCTTGCTTAAATATAGTTGTAATAGGTTAGATGAATGAACAATGAATTTCTGGCGCAATTAACAATTATAGTTTTTGAATTGAGTTCTACCTAACGCGTTTACTAATTTTATACAAAAACTATGACAAAAGTAAAATAAAAACGCTATTTATTAACAAATTTAAAATATTGACAATAAATATATTGTTATATGCAACTATATGCGATTACATGCAACTTTACGGATTTGAATTTTAGAACAAAATTAAACATTTAACAGAAACGCAAAATAGAAATTTTAATTATTATTCGTTGCAGAGATATAACCAGTACTCAAAAAGCAATATGCAATTTATTTAATGCAAAGTGTCTAGATCCGAGAGATTTACAGTCGGTAAAATTGAAAATAAATTTAGAGAAACCGGGCATTTATGAGCCAATAAAGGTAATAATAAGCAGAATTATTGAAAAAGTAATTTAACATTTGAATCGATAATTTTATTTACTTAGTAAGTAACACAGTTTTTGATTTGGTTTAGTTTGTAATAATATGTGTTCCAACTTTCA
This sequence comes from Tachinus sp. AB-2021, assembly GCA_030264575.1. Classification (NCBI taxonomy): domain Eukaryota; kingdom Metazoa; phylum Arthropoda; class Insecta; order Coleoptera; family Staphylinidae; genus Tachinus; species Tachinus sp. AB-2021. Next base: position 18,553 of record JARJEC010034138.1, on the reverse strand, counting down.
ATTGACTTTGTTCCCAAATGTATATACTGACGTTTTGACAATTGAAAGAATGAGAATGTTAAGATTTCATTTGAAAAAAAAACACGAAAGACGTTAATACCGGCAAACATATGACAATTGGATTTAGTATAGGAAAGTGTATTTTTATAACAAAATCGACTTTAACCGTTCACTGTATGAAATATAATATATAAATACGCATTAAATGTATATTATACAGTATGTATACATAAGTATGATATAAATATAATAAATATACAATTGTTAATGATTATTTATTTGTACAGTACCATTGTCTGTAGCTGTAGCTTTTTTGAATGGTGTTTATTTATGATGCCTCTAAATATAATTGTGGTAACACAGTGACTTGCTGCTTAACAACTTGACTTGCTACTTGACTTGTTACTTAAAGCAGTAAGAACTAGCCTTAAGAATCGTATACAGGATGACAACTGAAGCAGGTACGCGCCTATATCTTTTTTATATATGAATATTTTTTAATTAATTTTTTATGGGTAAAAATACATCAGAAAACCGCTACTTTTGCTAACATTTTCTAATTAAAATATTGTTTCCGGTATAACCGTAAATAACATCAATTTTGTTTTGTAAATAGAACACCCAGTATATTTTTGCAATTTTGGATTTGTTAGTAGATATTACATATAAATCCAAATTATCAGCACTTTTGATAACATAACCTCATTTTGAAAAAAAAAAACTAAATGAACTAAAAAATTATGGCAACAACATTTAAATACACTTTTGCCTCATTATTATTGTTACTTATTTCTTTCAAATGCAACCCCCTTGGTACCATGGGATCACGTAAAAGTAGATTTTTTTTGCTATCAAACGACATAAAATATTCTTTCATTTAAAATTACAAAATTGTTGTAATTTCCGGTTAAGTCGGAAATAATATTTTTCAAAATTTTAGCGGTTAAGTAGGGGTAGGGTAGGGTAGATAAGTAAAAAACATATGGGCACGTACCTGTTTCAGTTGTCACCCTATATGTAGATACAATGTAGTATCTATGTAGGTAAAGTAAAACATGTAAACTCATAGAAATCCTATTTCTACTGATCATAATGATGAATCATGTAAAAATATAAATAAATCATTTATAATTACAATTTATAGACCTCCAAAAAAGAATGAATTGGATTTATTTTTTAAACTATTTCTTGAAATCTTATATATTACATTAGAAATAATCTACTGTGTTTTTATCACAATTTATTTAAGCTCAATAGTTCACATCTGTTAACTGTTTAATACAAATAGCAAGTTGTTAGCACAACAGTATTTTGGGTTTTGCTGCACACACATCTGGTTTCTCAATAGCGCAGGCATACAAAATAAAAACCGCCATGACAGCATTCCCATAGAAAATGGTATTGTCCAAATGAATAATAATTAACATTTAATTTTTAATTTAATATAATAAAAATAAAAACGAGAAATTTTTTTCTAACAGAATAAAACAAGTGGTTTAAAAATAAATTAATTAAAAATAAACAAATAAAGGTAGAGTTATTGAATTTAAAAAATAAATACAGTGAAATTCTACAATATAAAATAAAATAAATATGACTTAGTTATTTAAATTTAATTATAGATATTAGTAATACGTAATAATAATGACTTATTGTAACAAAATTATAAATAATCCGATTGCACACAAGTGTTCGGATTGTTTATAGTAGTGTTTCCTGTTTAATTTGGAATGAGACGGGTGGGGTAAACGAATTCATCATTGATTTCACTAAACACTTCACTGTTTACACTGTTAAGTTACCAAACCACTTCCAACTATATTTGCATGCTTTGTAGGTCAACGCTCGCTTCAAACGATTTTACTTCAAAATCCTTTTGTGCTACTTGACAACTTGACTTGCAACATGCTACTTGCACAGATGTGAACTAGGCTTTAGTCACACTGTGACTGCAGCTTCGACCTAACTTCAGACATAATCTAGTAACGGTCTATACTTTCAATTAAATATATTAGTAGGATATATGTAAGTATAAACGTACGTATTTGTTTGTAATGATTTTAATATAGATAAATTAAATAATTCCCATAGCTACAAACTTTTCTCATATTATATGAATTATATAATCAATATAATTATGTTGATTAAAAAACCCACTAAAATTAATAAATCATTGATCTCCATTGACTGTTTTGTAACTAATGATTTGAAATTTATTCAATTTTTTAGTTGAATATTCACACGATTTTTATTTATACAAATGATTTACAAACATATGAACAAAACCATACCGAATAATTAACTTATGCGCTAGCCGCCATTTCGATTTGGATTTTCACGTAACATATGTTAATTTATTCTACGGACGATTTTGTGCGCATTTGCTCTGGTGTTTTAAAATTGAATCTCCACTAAAAAGTAACAATATAAATTATAAAATAAAGTTATAAACAAATATTTTTATCTGGTGTTTACAAACATAATGTAATGTAACGATATTATATAAATAAAAAAGGTCATTAAGTAAAGCTATCCCCATTGAATAAAGTGCATAAAATGAATTAAAAATCAATTCATGCAATTTGCAATGAAAACTATCAGAGCTTCGCAACTATCTGTATTTATAAATACTTTTTTAAATTCAAATACTTTTGAGTATTTAAATGTTCGGTATTTAAATACTTTTTGATAGTGGTATTTGTATTTGAAAGTTCAAGTATTTATATTTATAAATACTTCTTTTACTTAAACATTTTTTGATAAATCAGTATCAATGTTTGAAGGTGCAAATACTTTCTAAAGTATTTACTATTTAAATACTTTCAAAATATTTTAATAGTTTTTAGTGTTTAAATACTAAAGTATTTAGTTTTAGAGTATTTAAATACATTTAAAGAATTTAAATTTAAAATAGGTAAATTTTAAAACAATTAAAAATACTTTGTTTTATATACTAAATATTTTAAAAGTATTTAAATAAGGTAGCCAGTACCTTAACAAGGGCGGGGTAAAGACAGTTTTTAGGAGCAAAACAAAGGACACATATCTGATTGAAAGTTTACTGTGATTTTGAAACATTGCGAAGCTTAAAATTAAGTCTTTAAAATATTCTAGGCACTTCGAAACTAGTCAAAATTCAAGTTTCTGGGTAAAGATATGCAATTTTTAAACATGAAATATTGGGACATTTCTTTATCTGAATTTTAATGTTAGTTATTGTTATTTAGACTGGTCAGAATTTTAAAATGTTTTTTTCTTGCCTACCTCCAAATTGCCACAGTCGCTTCATACCCTCATTAAGTCATTATTAATAGTTATTAATATTTAAATAATTTTATTTTTTATTTAGTATTTAAATTGTTATTTTAAGTATTTGACCAGGTTTGAAGACTATCATGACAAAGATAATTTTAAATTGTTTGTAGCAAGAATAAATATATAGCGTGTCTAGTTTCTACTTTGAACATAAGGATTTACATGGCCTGTATGATATGATTTATATATGATTGATATTCGCATAGTATTCTGCATCTAATGATACTAAATAATGTTTTTTAAGATGCAATTTTCATTTAAAAGTTGTTATTTGTTCGGTACAAATAACATGCCACATAAAATAACAGACTATATGAATAAAATGCAAATATTGAAAATTGATATAAAACAATACCTATAAATAAATTTTATAAAATAAAAAATATATAAAACATATTAAATTTAAAGTAAGCTGTAAGTATGTACCCAACATACAATCTCAATGTGCAATATATTAAAAATATACAAATATATAATATCTCTATAAACAACTGCCATGGAGATTTTAGTGGTTGATCAAGAAAATAGAAGTGCGTTCTGTTAAAAAATGCAAGAGCGTGCTAATGGAAATTGTCGCGTATGTTACCTTAAATAATGAACCGAATATATAAAACAAGATAACCCCAGATTTACTATTTCCACAGAACTAAATATTCTTAAAAAATTAATATATGGGTTGGTATCTTCAATAATAATATTATTGGTCCATTGTAAATTGACGAAAATTTAAATTCAGAGAATTACTTAGACTTATGAATGACAAAGGTAAGCCCCACATTAGAAGAAGTTGGAGAGGAAAATCGGGAGATCTGGTTCCAACAAGACGGCTGTCCGGCATATTTTGGCTTATATGTTAGACATATTTTAAATAATTCATTTCAAAATTGTTGGATTGGTAGAGGTGTTGCTATAAATTGGCCAGCAAGATCTTCAGATTCAGCACCAGATATTAATTCTTTAAGAGAAGCAATTTTTGCAGAGTGCGTATTGGTGCTTGTCTTTTATGCCGTCAAACCCAAATATATGGATTTAAAGTAAAGGACGTCGATTACATTTAAATTATTTATTATAACATTTTTTTAAATATTTTTTCTTTTTGATCATTTTGTTAGGATCAGTCAAGTATATACGATAAAGACCAATTTAGTATTTATTAAAATACATATAGAAATTTGTTGAATTAATTAAAAATTGCTTTTGTAATTATGTAGATATAAATTTTATGTGGTAAATAACTCAATTATCATTTATCAAATTGAATAATTTCAATATGTTTTTTAATTAAAGAAAAAATATTGCTAATTTTTAAATTACAACTTTAAAATGAAAATCTAATATTAACTGGTTTTCATTTAGTATCATTTATAACGCATCAAATCTCTTATCAAAATCAACGGTAAACAATTACATGTCTGTATGATGTTAGTTTATATATATATATAATATTAGTACTCTGTTATTTTATGTGGCATGTCAGTTTTACTAAACAAACAACAGTTTTTTTTTTAATGAAAATTTAAAAACTTAAAATCGTATTTAGTATCATTTGATGCAGAGTAATACGATCTTTCTAACGATACTATTATCTTATCTGTAAGTTGATTTGGCGAGCAGGATTTTGCAAAAACGTAAAACACTATGTAAATCCCTGTTTTGGGTTGAAATTGGACACACGGTATATATTATACATGCATTTTATTGCATTAAATAAATTGGCGAATATTTTATTACTAATTGTTTATTTAAAGAAACATTCAACTTATAGAGTAAACAGATAATCAATTGCATTGATTAAAGAGAAATATTTATTGAATAAGCATAAGCAAATAAACACAGGCACAGCTGATTTGTGTAGGCGTATAAACAGAGACAACGTTGAAATCTTATAAATTTCCAGTTAGCTGGAGACATAGGACTAATACGAATTTCAGGAGAATGAAAATAACTGGGTAATTTTTATTTGAGATGTTATTTTCGGCATGTGTTATAGATTATAATTTATAATATCTATAAAAAGAGCATTCACTATTTCCCGTTGACCGTTGCGAAAACTGACTAATAATTTAAAAGCTCTTTTCAACTTCTACGTAAGTTTTGAATTATAATAATAGATATACAGTGTGTGTACATATGGCAAACTGTTTTATTGTCAGTTTCAGGAAACAAAGTTATTCTTTAAAAAATTCTGCATGACTGAAAAGCTAAAATACAATCATCAGATGTCAGACAGAATAAATATAGAGTGAAAACTCTAGTGGAGAACAACTCCTTCATTTATAGGAGTTGTGCTCAATAAGCTCATAACAGAACAATTTTGCATACACCGGCATACATGTAAAGTAAGCTTTATTAAGCGGACTCTCGAATAGGCGATTACGGACAGTATAATTCTGTAATTTTTGCCCAAAAATGTCTCTGACAAACAATGTTTATTTTTTTCTAAGAAAACTTTCTTCGGTTTTCCATTTTCCATTCTTAATAAGGCCACAAGGCCATATCAATTCTGGAAACGGTTTTTAAATTTTATAGAATCTATTTGAACTAAATATTTTAAAATTACAAATATTTTTGATATTAAAAAAATAGGAAAACGTTATTGAATAGTATTTTAAAAATATGAGGAAATAAAATTTTCTTTTTATTTTTCATTGATTGATGTTTAGTTAAACAGTTTTTCGACAACAAAAACTAAAAGAAAAACTGTTGATTCAGTTTTCTATTAATGATTTAAAAAAATTTTTGTTTGGTTTGAAATTATCAAAAAATGTAATCGAAATTTTTTGTGGTGCAAGAACATTATTTTTTGGTATTAAGTGAATATAATTTTCAGAAAAAAATTAGAAAATAAAAAAATATTATTAAAATTTTGGCGTTGTACAATTTATTTAAAAAGAATAATACCTTATTTGCATTTGTTTTAGTATGTAAAAAAAACAAATTAATGAACGAAACAAAAAATAGAAAGTTTAATAAAAAGAAGTTTTTGTTTTGGTTTAAGTTTTGGAAATAGAATTGTATGCAAGAAGAGAGAAAACAATATTTAATAATTTGAATCTGGTATCCGGTTGCGGCTAAAACGTGAATCTGGCGGCATCGTGTCTTTGACGTCTCTAAACGGAGTTAGTTGATATATGTTTTATTTCAGGAAAACTTAAACAATAATTACAAGTAACATCAGCAGTTTTAGATAAAATAAGACTTAAAATGTATGTTCTGATTGATGTAGTGTGTGCGATTAAGTAATTAATGTTAATAAAAATTAACAAATGTGATCAGTGTAAAATAAATCATTACTAAAATCAGACGTAAAATGTATGTCTTGATTGATTAACATACTTAAGAAGATCGCCTGTACACCCTCAAATTCAACATATTGCGCCTTCCTGTTGCTACCATACCTATTGCAGTTCTACTATTGGCAGGTCACTTAGAAAGTTATTTAACTATTTTGTTGGAAATGTAGATATCATTGTGAATTTAGGTATTCCTCAAAGAAAAAGTTTAATAAATCTATTTTATCCTTGTAAATTTTGCTACAAACGATAGATTTTTAATAATATTGATCATTTGTGTCTCTAGCGTGCACTTAGGTTTGATGGCTACCATCGACAATTTCGCGAAGTCATTGTTTCATTCGAATTAAATGTAAATTTACGAGAGAACACATTTTGAAAAGCCTATCATACTCATAGTATTATGTATCTTTTGTAAGGATGTCTGTTGTTAATTTTTTTAGTTGCATACGTTTTATAGTTGTCACAAACAATTAAAACTTTTTTATTTATTGTTCTTAATTTCATCGACATTTCTACTTATTTATAATTTTTAAATAACATTTGACGTTTAAAAACTCAAATATCCTATCATTGTTTTACAATGTTAGTACTTTAGGTACAACATCTGATGATTGCATTTTAGGTTTTGGATCAGGTAGAATTTTTTATTTTTGTCTTTATTAGTAACAACATCAAACAATAAAACAAAATTATTAATGAATAACAAAAATAACATAAATCAATTCTAGAAAGTCAAATAAGAAAATATAACATGAATTCTATAAATAGATTCTTCAGCACTTTATTTTAAATTATAGATTAGAATTTATAACCTTTTATAATATTATTTTGTCCATAACTGAATGAATATAAAATATAATTTATGACTGAAAAATGTAGTGCTGAGACAGGTATGTTAGAAGGAGAACGTAACCTAATGCTTTCAGATGAAAGATGGAGAGAATGCTACAAACGTAGCATTCTTTCCAAGCGAAATATTAATTAAGTTTATAATTGCATTTACAAACTTGGACATCACATTAATAATAATATCAATTAGATGCTAGTTTGGGTTTTATTGTTGTTTTAATTTGATTATCAATGTTATTTTACAGAAAACAACTTTGTATATGCATGTCTAAAATTGTATCACAAACTAGCTAGCGTTATTAAAAACATCCCAATACTTCATTTGTTTAAGAAACAATATATGGAATTACTTTCTGAGAACCGTATTCTGTTAATGATTACATCTTAATATAATTTAAATCTGTGCTGACTTATTGCAATCATGTATCAATTATACGTACGTAATAAAGTCTATTCTATTCTATTTGATTTATTTATATCTTATCGAAATATTTACAAAAATCAAACATTTGCAATTATTATGACATTGAAATTGGGGTCATATTGATTTGTAATTTTCTTTGGTAACTCGATAACATGCTGAATTAGCATAGTTTTAATTTGATTGAGTTCTATCATGCCATGCCATTTAGAGTTTATAAAATATTTTCAGATTGTAAGACCAATATCAGTGTTCTTGATTGTCGATGTGCAAAATGATTTCATCAGTGGAACATTGAATATCAGCAACTGTTCGGCGCAACAGAATGGCTTCGAAGTTATCGAACCAATTAATCGGATGTTGGATACTGTTGAATATGATGCCGTTTTCTACTCCCTCGATTGGCATCCTAGCGACCACGTCTCATTTATTGACAATATTAAAATGAGAGAATTGCATACTACTAGTCCTGTTACTGCCGATAATGCACAGACATACGATACAGTTATATTCGCAGGACCACCACCAATGAAGCAACGCCTGTGGCCAAGACATTGTGTACAGGATACTTGGGGTTCAGAACTCCATAAGGACTTAAAAGTAATCATAATATAATTAATATTATAGTTTTGTTATTTAGTAAATCGCAAATATTTCACATCAACCTCTCTCGCTTTAACCGATTAACATAAATTGAATTGTAGTTTTAAAAATATAATTGTGTCCCAAATATATTCGATTGTATTGTAATTAGCTGTTTAGGACTTAGTTTTGAGTTTCTTATTATTTTCTGAAAACTTATCTATTTCTGTCTGCATTTATTGGTATTATAATTTTTATAGCTTTGATGCTTTAATGCATTTTTTTCGATAACATTTCCTCCATCTAGAAATATCATGTGTATAGTTGTCAAGCTGAATGAATAAAATCACTACTAAAATGCTAGATTTTTTACAAATGTTATACAGCTTGTCGCATTAATCTTTGTAAAAATAGCTGGATTATGAATTGATGGCAGGGCTAATTTTAAGTTTGCTGTTCAGGAGCAGACATCAAAATATTCATTGTCCGTGTTATTTTTGCATAATGGATTTTTTGTTTATTGTGATCTAAATTTAAATAAGTTGAACATTTGTGCCAATGCGTTGCCGCTAGAAATACGACAGGCAATGTGAGCATTGTGTCTAAATAAATCATCGCAATTTTATAAATAAAACAGAATTATAATACATACTACCTAATTTTTCGTTTATATAGTATAATATTGATTATTTAAATTATGTATTTCATACTTTTATCATTATAGAATACTATAAAAACGATAATTAATCATATGAATATTATTTAATATTTTTTGTAGATACTGGATAATGCTATCAAAGTATACAAAGGCACTAATCCGGAAGTGGATTCTTATTCCGTCTTCTGGGATAATAAGAAATTAACCGATACAACATTATGCGGTCAGTTGAGAATGAAAAATGCAACGGATATTTATATCTGTGGATTAGCTTACGATGTCTGCGTCGGTAGGTTAAACTTCCTGCAAATGTCGCAAGTTTCTGTTTCTTGCTGATTGAGTAATTTCAGGCGCAACGGCCGTAGATGCATTGGCGATCGGATATAGAACGATTCTGCTGGATGATTGCAGCCGAGGGGTCGATTTGTTGGATATTGAGAAAACAAAGAAAACAGTTGTCAAGAATAATGGTGTGATTGTGAATTCCGATCAAGTGAAAGCGATGGTAGAGGGTAGAGACCGTAGGCCCGAATTGGGATACAAGTTAGCCATGGAGTTAAAAGCTAATTTGTAATGTTATGCGACAACCGATAACATCACACTAGCTTCGAACTTCGAGCCTCAAGCCTTAGTTTAGACCTGCCTTAACAATATTAAAATATATAATATACCTCTCAACATATCAAGCATACAAATATAATTAATTTGTAATTTATAGAGCATTTCGATAATACAACTAACGTGTATAATTTGCTAAATAAAGAGATTAGTTTTGCATGATTTTGGTGTTTTCATGTTTAATTATCTAAATTTGTAACGGTGTGAAAATGGATATTGGACATGGAAATGTTATAGGTTGAAATGTTAAGGGCGTTAGGTACAGGATGGCACGGGGCACAGCGAGGGGTGTTTAGAGTCACGCTAGCTGCACCAAGCTACTCCAATTTTCAATTTATAGGGTGTGAAATCAGTGTCGTGTCGTGTAGCTCTGGCGTCTATGGAAGACTGACGTCACACATCCGGCGTCTTAGCACATTTTTAGAACATCGTAAAATTACGATGTAATGTGCAGACATAAACATTCTTTTATGTTACAGCTGCAACTTAAATATTTGATTGTTATGGTCCATGTTTTTGATTAATTCAACATATTTTGTATATGTTGTTGTGCTGTTGCATTGTTGTGTTGTTTTGTTTTTGTAGCGTCATTTGCAAATGTAGTAGGGTAGTAGTATTTAGGTTACTGGGAAGCCGGCGCGCGTGCTATAGTAGCGCGGGTAGCGCGTGGCGCATGATCCGTAAGCAGTCTGGAGCAGTAGAGTAGAGCACATTTTAGGGGCGTATCTAGGGTTTCGGCGACCGCGCGGTGACGGCGACTTGCCTTCGGTATTCCACCGTGCGTGCGTGCTCCGTATATAACCCCGGCTGTCACAATCTCGCGTCGCCAACGCCTGCCGGCGCGCATTCTAATATTCGAATTTCACGAGAGAGTGGATCAATAACGTGTATACTTGAGGACAGACAGACACTATCAGTACATGGTACACGCTGGTCGGTGGCTGTGACTGTACAGTGCGCGGTCTCTACGTGATTCGCGTGTCAGTAAGGGTTGGTCGGCATGACTGTAAAGTGAAGCCCAAAAGAGAGAGGCCGCGCGCCCTGCAGTGAAAAGCCCGATGGCATAGTAAGCCGGTGAGTCAGGTGCTGTGCAGAAGCATGTTCATGATGCATATACACACCCTATTTGTGATCACGTTGTACGTCATCCACGTGACTCTGTAAGTTCTCCCAAAACATGTGCATAATTACTTATATTAAATAGTTAAAATGATATATTTATCATTAAAAATCAATTTTTAATTGTCATTCGAATGAGAGTTTATCGTATTTTCACGTGCTTTGCACCTTTGCACCTAGGTGTACGACGATTAAGATCAACTTCAGGGAGAAAGAGAAAGAGGTCTTGGATCAAATTCTTGGTCCAGGCCGATACGATGCACGCATCCGACCCTCCGGCGTAAATGGGACAGGTGAGAATACGATTGATATGTTTTTCGTGTCTTGTCTAGGTTGACAGAGTATCAGAAGTCTCTGTCAAATGTGATGCTTGATGTTCATAAGACTAAATGTAACGTCTGTCCATCACTCCAGATGGACCTGCCATTGTTCGAGTAAACCTGTTTGTACGCAGCATTGCGACGATTAGTGACATCAAGATGGTAAGTGGCGCGCCCGGCATTACGGTTCAGTAACGTAGGGTAGCGTAGATGGTGCTACACGAGCCAGCATGGGGTTGAGACGAGATGACGGTCGAGTCCAATCAACAAGCATCAGAGTTTTTACGATTAGAACTTAGTCTTCGCCTGCCTTCAGGATGTGATATTGATTGGTGTTAGTGTCCGTGTCACTCGGGGTCTTGCTGACGTCAGGCCTGCTCCAGGTCTCGGCCGTCTCTCGTTAACCCTTCGTAGCTTCTTAGGTGACATAGTTTGATTGCTGAATGCGTTTCCCAAGGGGGCACAAGGGTAGTCGCAGTCGCTGCTCACCGTCAGTGTCGCTCTTGCCGGTGCCGGTACCTCATTGCCTCAACATTCCTTCCCGTGGTGATATAATACTACTAATTTTTTATCTTTTCAACTTGCCAGATGGCCCCGCTATTGTCAGGGTCAACATATTTGTGAGAAGTATCTCAAAGATTGATGACGTGACTATGGTAAGTGGCTGTTGGCAGAAGGGTATGACTATATATGATACTTCTATATAGTGTGTGTAGTGCAATTATAATTCTCTGGTATTGGTACTGGTATGGTAGAATAGCTCATCTTCTCATCTCCTTGGGCGGGACGGCGTACGTGTGCTTTCGGTGTCTTTACTAGTTTAAACATATTGATATTGAGGGCCGATAAACTCCTGCTTGCATGTGGACGGGTACGCGGTCGCGGTTACGCCAATGCGAGATTTGATTGGCGCCGTGCCCCGCAACTTAGACTGTTTTACTATCTCAGTAATACTTTTTATTTTGTTCACTCAATGTAGGCAATGAACCAACTGTAGTTGACATCAACTTCTTTCTCCGGTCTATCAACAAAATTGATGATTATAAAATGGTGAGTCGCGGTTGTGCCAGTCATATCAAGTATTGGTTTGATTGATTACTAATGATACTATTACTTCTATGACATTAATAACAAATCCTTACTAACTCGGTTGCGATCGATCACTTGCACAAAGCCGAGTGGCAATGTTGCAATGAGGGCACCAGCACCGATCATAGCGCAAGCATGCAGAGTGGCGCTGCTGACCGCGCCGAAAAACACGCGTTGTGAGCTGCATGCTTCTGGTACCATAACCATACCACCTAAGCCTAAGCATAATCCTTTTTTAATTTTGCTTTTACCAAATATCTAGAAGTTAGAATGCAGTAGCTACCTCACGCTTGAATGTGCTTGCTTGCATGGCTTCATATTTTTTTTACAGTCACCTACACCTATTTGAATTTTCAGGAATACAGCGTACAACTAACTTTCCGAGAACAATGGCTGGATGAACGGTTAAAATTTAATGATTTTGGAGGAAGGTTGAAATATTTAACTCTCACTGAGGCAAACAGAGTGTGGATGCCGGATCTTTTCTTCTCCAACGAGAAAGAAGGACATTTTCATAATATCATTATGCCCAATGTTTACATTCGTATCTTCCCTTATGGCTCTGTGTTATACAGCATAAGGTACCAAATAAATAGCCGTTTAAAATTCAAATATTTTTCTAATAAACCTTTTCCAATTATAGAATATCACTAACGCTTTCATGTCCCATGAATCTGAAACTATATCCACTTGATAGACAAATTTGTTCATTGAGAATGGCTAGCTGTAAGTAGCTACACAATGTTTTTATTTGGATGTATAATGTAATCTTTCAGATGGCTGGACGACCGACGATCTTGTTTTCCTTTGGAAAGAAGGCGATCCTGTGCAAGTTGTGAAAAATTTACACCTACCACGCTTCACACTTGAAAAGTTTCTTACTGATTATTGCAACAGCAAAACAAATACAGGTACTTTTTATTTGTTTGCTGAAATTCTTACTCAATTCTTTAAACGATGTTTCTTTTAGGTGAATACAGTTGTCTGAAAGTCGACTTACTCTTCAAAAGAGAATTCAGTTATTACCTAATCCAGATATACATTCCATGTTGCATGCTTGTAATAGTGTCTTGGGTGTCTTTCTGGCTTGATCAAGGAGCCGTTCCAGCTAGAGTATCATTAGGTAAGAATACAAAGAATTGAATGCAAATATATCATTTGGATAATCCATAGGTGTAACCACATTACTCACAATGGCCACACAAACGTCAGGTATAAACGCATCCCTGCCACCTGTATCCTACACAAAAGCTATTGACGTATGGACAGGCGTGTGTTTAACTTTTGTGTTCGGGGCCTTACTAGAGTTTGCACTCGTTAATTATGCTTCGAGATCGGATATGCACAGAGAAAATATGAAAAAACAAAGAAGACAGTGTGAATTAGAACATCAGGCATCAATGGATGCAACTTCAGATCTTATGGATACAGACAGCAACGCAACCTTTGCAATGGTATTTATTTTAAAAGTATTTTTAAATAATTTTTTGATTATGTTTTCTACAGAAGCCTCTGGTTCGTCATCCAGGGGATCCTATGAGTATGGAGAAGGTTCGCCAATGCGAAATTCATATGCAACCTGCACGACCGAACTGTTGCCGATCGTGGCTCTCCAAATTCCCAACAAGGTCCAAACGTATCGACGTTATTTCTAGAATTACGTTTCCTTTAGTTTTTGCTCTGTTCAATGTTATTTATTGGTCCACGTACTTATTCCGCGAGGACGGGGAAGAATCATAAGAAAGATATTTTGAGTTTGATTCGGACTTAACAAGATCAATGGGGTTTTCTCTCAGGGCCCATATTTTAGCACCTCACTTTAAATCTGCATTAAATATAGTGGCACCGGTTTTTTATTTGTTAATTTTGTTCAATTTCCAGGCCAATTTGCCTTATGTGGATGCCCCATTGAAAGGGCAGTATTATGCGAATTTAAATTTGATTTTATGAAATCTATGCAACTACAGACATTATTTGCTCATGATAACATGTCGTTAATGTACTTACGTTGTAGATCATAGTTAATCAATTGCTTATACAGGGTGGTGTAGTTTTAAACAATGAATATAGAAAATAAATTCAATCATCGTGTATCATCTGACATCTCACAAGTCTCATAACCCGTAGTATCATATCATCGGGAAATAACGCGCTAAACCACCAAAGACGATCGATATAAATATTGTAACAAATCTTGTTGTTGATTTAAGTTCCTATAAGTATTTTTTTAAAAATATCATTTTAATTATACGCGAATTGTTTCTCAAATGTGTGATTACATGAATTTATTTCTGTAAATAATGAATAATGAGCGGTATCGGTATATGTTTTAAACACCAATTGACACAATTTGCCTTATGTCTGTTTTTACACGAATGACATGAGGAATGAATTGATTAATTCTGCTGACAAAGTCAACGTTTATTATTTCATTAAAAAAATGACAATTGACAAATTGCACCAATGCCCTTAATAATTAGCATCTATTTGAATGACTCTGCGCAATGTCATACAAGAACTGAATAACCCAAAAAGTCATTTAAGTAGTTTTTTAATCTTCTTGGATACGTTTTTTCAAATATTTAATAATCGGGTTTTATGTATAAATAAATAATATAAATTAAACGCATTCTTTAGCGACTTTTGTTGATCAGGATATAAATCTTATATCTACAGTAAGACATAGCAGATTTTCTCGATTAAGTTATATAATTGATAATATATTGAAACAGATTTTATAATGGCAGGTCCTAATTGTTGTTTTGTTGTTAGAATATGTGATTGGTTTTTAGAGAAAAAAATTTTTACGATAGAATTATATAAACCAAAAAAGTTTGTGAATCTTGATGAATATTGAAACATAAAAAAATGAGATAAGGGTTAGGTTAGGATAAATAAATGTGTTTTAAATAAATATGTTTTTTGTTTCTTGGTTTTACTCCTATCCTATAATGCTTTTTTATCTTTGCTTTTTAACTTTATTTTTCGTTTAGGTCGATTCGATTTAAAATAATTTATTCGGCAAATTGAATGACCTTTTGAAATGTTATTTTTTATTAATTTTAATTGCAATTATTTTCACAAACTAACACTTTATCTCACAAATTATTGTAAATAATAAAAATATTACAATTACTAAATGGTAAACTTAAGAAAAACAAAAAATTTCCTCAAGGTCACATATAGCGATCGCACATTTTGGTTGCTTCTGCAATATTATATTCTAAATATTTGTTATTTTATGAGCAAAAATTCCCAAAAAAGTAGATATAATTGTATTTTTCATCTATCAATCATCAAACTTTGAGAGTTTATATATTACCTAAAAATCCTCAGAGCTTGAATATATTTTAATATTAACTTAACAATCCAACCTTAATAAAAAGGTTTATATGCTTTTTGCTTTTTTATATTCTCAATGCTGTGATGTATTTCATTTAATTTCATTCAAATAAAATAATGTATTGTAAATCTGATCAAATCATTCATATTATTGATTCATTCAATAAAACTGCATTCATAAAAACCTTAAGATAATTGCAATAGTTGCAAAATACCGTAATGTCTTGTTTTTTAATCTAAGCCTAATTATCCCAAAATGATTAATTATGTCATATATGTATGGAAGCAAAGAAAATACAAATACTTCTGCAAATTGTAATTGATTTAATAATTGCTATGCGTATGTAAGTTTGTTGGATCACAGATCAGATAATCTGTGGTTGTATGTAAGTTACGGTTTACACAATAAATCTTTCAATGACAATAAAATATTATTGATTCATTAATTAGTAATAGCGCTAGAGAACCTAATCCTTGAATTACCGCATTCACTTTATATATACAAAATCAATATTACTCATGTAAGATCTGACAAGGTTCAGTCAAAACATAGTAGGTTATTTCTAATCTTGTGTTATGAACTATATCACGTAGTACGGACGATTTTAACAATTTTCAATATTAAAATAACAAACGTACAAAAGGTTTAGTAAACAAATAAAACTTTTTTATATCTAATTACGAATGATTTATTAAACTAATTTTGGCCAATTATCTGGTTTTCATCATATGGTGATATAATTTATTACTAAAATCTCAACAAAAATGCAGGTTATTACACAAAAAATTACCAAAAAAACGACTTATTTATATAAAAAATATGAGAATACTAAAAAAATGTGAGTGTGCATAGAACACACACAGTAAAAGTAGAACCATTAGTTTTATTATAATATAATTATACTGAAAACGTCAACGTCGGTGTCATAGTCATTATTTATGCACATCCACACTGGGAATGCACGCATCCCCAGTCCAACTAATTCTATCGTCATTTCGTCTATTCGTCATTACCTGTATCCCTACCCGTTCCCTTTAATTGGTTTTTACTTCAAAAATCATTTTACAGAAATTTTTTAAATTTTAGCACAAAATTGACTAAAACTGCAATTTATACTAAATGCTATAATATTTTATACTAAAATTTTACCAAAAATTGCAGTTTAATACATGAAAATTTACTCAAACAAAATAGTATTATGACAATTGTACAGAAACGTTTTAACACGAAATTGACTAAACATTTTGACTTTTTATTACAGAATTCCTACTGAAAATTTGAAGCCATTAGAAAAAAATTTACTAAATTATACATTTTATACATTTTAACATTTTTTTGATAAATTTGTATAAATGTACACAAAATTGAGGTTTATTACCAAAATACAATGTTCTTTTTTGTTACAGTAAACCGCAATTATTGGTAAATTTCCAGTTGTAAATTTGATTTTTGCAAGTTTTTTGAATAATTTGTACTTTCAAAAAAACTTAAACAAAACAAAATTAAAATTTGTAACAGAAAATGTACTAATAATTGCGGTTTATTAATATATAAATACAACTTGCAAGAAAAATCATTTCATTTATCAATTTGACATTACTTCTAATTCTAATTTTAGCATTTCTTTGTTTAATATCATCAAAATGTTTGAAGAAATCAAGCAACAGTAGAATATGCATTATTTCTTATCAACGTTTCTCAATTTGTTTTTGTCTATTCTACAATACTATGTGGTGATCTTAATATAAATAATTTAGCAAATAATATCAATACTTATATGCTGCGTGATTTATTCGATTCTTTGTTGATTAATAAAATAAACAAACCTATAAAAGTAGTTTGCAATAAAAATGATAATATATCGGCAAAAGCAATTGACTACATAGTCACTATCTTAAACAAAAATACCTGTTAAAAAATAAAAAACAAATAACGGTAAATATTAAACACCAGACAGAAGTTGCAAATGCATTTGGAAAACATTTTAGTAGTATAGCTAACAAAAATATTGAACAACACATTGGAGGAAATACATATACTACTTGCACGGTATCAAACAATCATTCAAATACAATGGCTTTAAATGAAGTAGATGTAAATAAAGTTTTTTTATGTCCAGATGGTATATCAGTAAAGGTATTATAATATGTTATAGCAGAACCACTAACACAATTAATTAATAACTCGCTCAACAAAGGTATATTTCCATCTGTGCTAAAAACAGCTCGCATTGTTCCGATTTATAATAAAGGTTATGAACAGAATGTTGAAAATTATAGACCTGTGTCAATCTTAAACACGTTTTCAAAAATTTACGAAACAATTATTACGCAGCAAATATGGAAATTTATTAATAAACATAATATCTTAAATAAGAATCAACATGGGTTTGTAGCGAATAAATCTACAGAGACTTGCCGTCTCTGAATTTTGAATTTTTTTAAAGCATTCACAAAAAGTGACGCAAATTATTTTATTTGCGGACTTATCAAATGCCTTTGACGTACTAAACATCAACTTTATATAGATGAAATTATGGAATTTAGGGATACGAGCAATTTCGCTTGATCTAATAACAAGTTTTGTAACAGGACGTGAAATATATGTAAATATTGAATCATTAAGATCAACGTGTATAGCTCAAGGTTTAGTTTTGGGACCAGTGATATTTATATTATATGTTAATGAGATTTTCAACTTTATATTGGATGCGTTTGTTCTAAATTTTGAAGTTGAAACGTCAATCCTTATGTGTGCCAAATCACTAGAAGAGTTACTAATCAAAATTAACAAAATAATAGAAGAAGTTAAAGAATGGTGTAACAAAAACAATTTAATTCTAAACGGTGAAAAACAATAAGTATCCAATTTTTCAAAAGCATGTCGAACAGTATTCAAACAACAAAAAATATTAACATTTATATATATATATATATATATAAA
>JARJEC010034099.1:0-20410 GCA_030264575.1 Tachinus sp. AB-2021 | reverse complement strand
TAACATTATAAAATACATTACAAAAATAGATTAGAACAAAAAGGGATTAAAGATTTACAGATACATTATAAAACACATTAAGAAAGGATTAGGGATTAACAATATTTTAAGGTTGACAACTAAACAAAGTAATTATTGAGAGATTGAGTGGGGGATTAAATGAATTGGGGTGTACAAATGGTCAATCTAGTCGTTTAGAAGTTTTGAGTCGATTTTCTTTATATATTTAAAAATTTCTAAAGATTCCAAAAGGTCTAATTTCTTACTTTTCTTCGCGTTGTGTAAAATAACTAAATCTTTTAAATTTGGAAATGTGTGATTTTCTTCAAGTATATGATTTGAAAAAGTTGAATTTGATTTTTCGAGTTTGTATGACCGTTCATGCTCACTAAACCGTTGTTTAAAATTCCGACCAGTCTGACTTATGTACACACTATTACAATCCGTACATGTTAACTTATAGACTCCAGATCTTTCAAGTTTGTCGTTTCTTTCTTTAGCATTGTACGTAATTCTATTGATGTGTTTTATATTAATATAATAGAATAAATAAAAGCATCAACAAAAAAATAGAAATATTAATAAACAACAAAAGTAACATAAATCAATTCTATAAAATCAAACAAGAAAATATAACATTTAACAAGTGCGCAGCAGAAGTCGTATTTTATACAAATATTGTTATTAAAATTAATGTTTTATTTATAAAAACATATCAGAGGCATTTGACTGTATTCTTACCCAAAAACCATTAAACTTCTTATGATATTTAGATATCATAAACTGACTTAATTGTATTTTAATTGTAACTTTTGGTTAGTTGCATTTTAGATTTTCAACCAGTTAGATCTTTTTTATAAAGGATAAATTTTTGAAAAAACTTATAGTAAAAAAGTTTTTTTCTTAGCTGCAAACTTATGTAAACACTTTTTTTAATTTATTTAAATTTTTTATATTTTCAGGGATCAGTAATCGAATGGTCAAGAGATCATAGGCTTCATCATAAATATAGTGAAACTGATGCCGATCCTCATAATGCCAAACGAGGATTTTTCTTTTCACATGTCGGATGGCTCCTAACGCGGAAACACGAAGACATCAAAACAAAAGGAAAAGGTCTTGACATATCAGATCTTACCAACGACCCCGTACTTAAATTTCAACACAAATACTATTTGTACCTAATGCCTTTAGCATGTTTTGTCGTTCCTAATGTCTTACCGTTGTACTTATGGGGCGAATCCTTTACGACAGCATATTTCCTCAACATGGTGAGGTATTGTGTCTGTTTAAACATAACTTGGTTAGTTAATTCAGCAGCGCATTTATATGGACATAAACCATATGATAGGTAATTATATAATTAACACAATCAAACAGTAATAAATAAATTAATATATTTTTTCCTTTCCATTAATAGGTACATCAATCCCGCTGAAAACAAAACTGTTTCATTCTTAGCTTTGGGTGAAGGGTGGCACAATTATCATCACACTTTCCCCTGGGATTATAAGACATCGGAGTTTGGCTATCGCATAAATCCAACTGCTATATTTATTAATTTTATGGCTACTTTAGGGTTAGCGTACGATTTAAAAAGCGTTTCACCCGAAGTAATAGAGAAGCGGGTAAAAAGAACAGGAGACGGAACTCATGAGTTATGGGGTTATGGTGATAAAGATTTGACCGAGGCTGATAAAGCTGATATATTACGTAGTCATGAGAAGAAACGTTAAAAAATGATTTATGTGATTTGTATTATAAGTTGTGCAATGTTGATGAATATACGCTAATTTTGTATGCTAAACTAATTTAGAATTTGGTATAATTTATTCTAATCTTTTTTTGGATTTGGTTATAATTTCTTATTATTTTATAGAAAAATTATAATTAGTTTAGTCAATGTGTAAAATATCCATGTTATTTATTTTGTATATTATTACTAGGTTAAGTTATTCTAAAACAGCATAATCAAATATATATTATTATACTACGTTAAAACTAAAATATACTCGCTGCCATAAATGTTCGAAATTTTCCTAGATTTCCTTTTAAAATTCTCCAATGCAAAATATTGATTTATTAATCATTTTAAAAGAGATAAATATTTACTGTTATTATTTAATAATGAGCTAAATGCAGGCCTCGGTAATAATTATAATTTAGAAATTAGTTATTATATTAATACTGCTCAAATTCAATTAATAAGGGATAAAATTAACATTACTAAAATTACCTAAATTGAGTAAAGTTAGGGACTTTTCATTTACCACTAGTCTTAATTTTTTTAGCTTATTCACTTCTTCTAATATCAGATAACATTAAACGGTTCGTCACGTCTTAATTTAGAAAATAATAAGTGAACAACTGGTACAAGTGAGCAAAATGAGCACCCTGCCAGACTTTGTTCACATGTGCTAAATATGATTTTTTCCACTTGCGCAATTATAGAATTGAATAACTTACTTTTATTATTATTATTACATATTTTTGTTTTGGAAAGGCAATCAATTTGCTAAACATATTAATACGGATATTTTATGGCTATAGTCGCTTTATGTATGAAATAGTGCTACCACAATGTCGAATGTTTGTTTTTCTTGCTTTTTTGTGCAAATTATGCAAGCATAATAATTTTCCAATATCATCTTTACATAATTTTCATTACACCAAATCATAAAGACTTTTTATTGATTTTTGTTATATATAATGTCAGATGTCAACTATCAAATGAGTTATATATGCAACCAGGGTTGGCAACTCTGAAAACACAAAGAGCGTACAATGTGTTTGAGCGAATTTTCGTATTGAAAATATGGTCGAGACCGTATAGTTGGCAACAATGTATGCAACCCAATATACACTTTTTTATACATGTAATTTGAATTCATACTCTAACACTCATTTGCGTGTTTAAAACCTGTTATATAACAACAAAAATGGACAAAACTATTCATTGTAAGATGCGTATTCAAATCACATGGAAAAAAAAGTATAAATAAACCAAAAATTTACATTTGAATCTGCTTTAAAACATATTAAAGAATTTGCTTAAAATATGTTACTTAGAAACTGCATTAACTTATTTTGATTGCGGTTGACAATTTTCAATACAAACCTTTTTGAATAATGACAAACAAGTAAACGATTTTATTTTGGTGTCGAGATTTAACCATTTCGTCCCGATTGGTACATATATGTACCACTCAGGTATGAAAATTTCAAATTAACATTGTTACTTTATACAAAAGTATTGGATTCATACCAAAAATCCAAAATTGAAATTTTTATGGAAATATACGTTTTGGAGGTCCCTCAGTCTGTGCGTAAGCGTGTGCGTGTTAAATTTTCAATTGGTTAAGTTGGCAACACGTGGTGGTCAATTTTCCTTCAAAAATTGCCATAAACGGCCTCGATTTGAACAGAATAACAAATGAAAAAAGACAGTTGCTCAATTATATAGTAATTTAACATTAGAAATTAAATTAAATTGTTTTTAAATTTATATTTTAATACCTTGCTAACTGATAAAAACGCATTAGGAATGTCGAAAAAAGAATTTTGTTAATTTAGATAAAAACTATAAAATTTATAACAAAATTTTATATAAACTAAATAATAGATCTTTAAAAGCTGTATATGTTGGTTTTTGTTTCATTAAAAAATTATAAAACACAAAAAAAAACGAATTAATTAATTTTCTCCTTATAATGAAATAAAATACCAATAGATGGCGCTTTTAAGATGGTCTAATGGGCAAAATTATATAAAATCGGGCCAAACAAAGTGTGGCGAACAGACCGGTCGGATTCACCTTTACTTTTATACTATCCTCCACCAACACAAGCTAATATTCTACTTATCTTATTGAATTAAAAATGATTCTTTTCAACTTAAGAACAAATGTAGGAAATATATTGTTAGGGAAAAGTTATAGTGCGCATTGCGACCTCTAGTGTGTATATGGCACCTACTATATTGTAGTATATGGTACCTAGTACAGGTACAGTTTTGTATTTTATACATGCCTGAATAGTTACACAGTAAACGCTATACAAAAATTTGAGAGTTAAAAGTGTTAAAATTAAAATAATAAATTTATTCAAAGCAATATTAACCCCCTCCAAGAGTCTCGGGTTCTATTCCGGACACTCCTTACTCGGAGGGAGTTAACGGGTGATTCCTTGCAGTTTGCCCGAGCGTTGAACGACGCTTGCTAACGCTGCATTTTTGTACTATAGAAGAAGTTGTAAATATGGGAAGAGTTTAGTATTGTTAATTCTGTTAAACAAACAAGTCATTAATGTAAAATTAAAATTAAAATTAAGTTTAAAAAAGAGTAATTGAATGAATCAATTGCAAGACTGGCGCAGTCGGTAGGATTTTCAAAGTGTTTTATCGCGAATTCACGTCTAATTAGTTTATTGACAGTAACCAACAAAACAAAAATTAAATCGGTAACTTTGTTAAAGTGTTTCATCGCAAATTCATGTCTACCTAGTAGTTTATTAATAATTACCACACAAAAAAGGGATGTCAAACAAACATAATATATCGTATAACAAATTGGATTATCAGTGCTGCAAAAAGTAGAATAATGAATATATTTCTCATATAGTAAGTGCTCATTTCCTGTGTCAACCCATCCCGACACATTGACACTTAGTGAAGGAAAGAATATTAAAATTATTGACTATAAAGACGCAATATCAAAAGAAGAAAAATTGACAAAATTATTAAACAAATTAAAAATTAATATTGAAGGAAACATCATGTATGTTTGCTTTAATTTACTGTCCGTGATTATATTGGCATAATTCCCAGATTCGACGGAGATGCTACGCAATTAGCAACGTTTATAATTGCATGCGAATAAATGCTGACATTAAGCACCAAACAATAAACCACAAAGTGTTGCATGTACATTAATGCATATCAAAACAAAATTAATAAGTTAATGTTTGCTACGCGACCCTTTAATAATATTACAGAATTTAAAAAAAATGCAATTATTTGGCGACCAAATAATCCATATTATGTGCTTTATCAATGCTTCAGCAAACATATAGTGAAACGTCACTCTAATTTGCAGACAGATGCATCCACTTACGTTGTGTACTAATAAGTAAACTTACTTGTGCTAAGATAGCGGCGAAAATAAAAACCGCTAAAGGTGACCTATATAATGCAACAACACTTTGCTCATATCTCGCAAGTTTAAATGAGTCATTTCCTGAGACTCAAATCTCCCAAATTAATTGAAGATGCAATGAACATAATAATAGATTAAGAAAACGTGACGTATCATCGATCGCAATTAAACATACCACAAAACTAATTAAAATATTAATCCCTAATTAACAGTTACTCAGAATGCTGTAAGAAAAAATTCATTACAACCTCAATGACGTAAATAACAACAATATCAGCAACAACAGCAACAGTAGCAGCAGCAACAACAAACAGAGCAATATCAACAACAAAATTTAAATTTCCTTATTTTCAATCCGACATCTCAAATTCATCAACAAAAATTCACAAATGTCCCAATTAAATTACAGCCCAGAAATATTACTCAAAATTATCCAACAAATACACAGGTATTTGGCAAACAAAATATTTGGAAACCTAAGCCAAATGCAAGAAACCCTAATGTCTGGAATATCATATGCAAGTGAATCGAGATCAACAATGCAACCATAACAAAGATCTATAACTTTGAGGATGCTTCAAATCAATATGAAGAATAAATTGATCTTGAATACAAAAATCCAGTAGAAGTTAATCCAGAAATACAAGATAACGATCTACTAGATGAAGAGGAAGAAGAATCTAATAAAATACATATTTTTTACACCAGCCTCCAATTACCAAAATACGTAGACAAAAAACTACAATACATAAGTATAAGTGAGCCGCCCACTAAATGAACAATAGAAACGGGGCCACAATCATTTTTAAATCCCATTAAAGCAAATCAAAATTATCAATCATTCATTAAATACAAACTATTTATGGTTTCAAGAAAATAAACAAAAATATTGTGTATAAATTCCTGCTTTTAAAAAATCTAATTCTAATTAAAAACTGAATTTTGGACTTTTAAAATTTCATAAAGTATTCGGCGGATTAATTGGTCTACATAACTTGAAATTATTAAAAGCAAAAATTGAGAAGCAACTAAAAAACAGAAGACGAAACTCATGAGTTATGGCGTTATAGTGATAAAAATTTGACCACGGCCGATAAAGCCGATATATTACGTAGCCATGAGAAGAAACGTTAGAAAATTATTTATGTGATTTATATTATAAGTTGAAGAATATACACTAATTTTCAATACTAAACTGTTATACACTTTACACTGGACAAACGGAGATTTTAATTCCAGTATTTGGAGAAAGAACATGTATATTATTTCAGAGGCAAA
The DNA here is from genome assembly GCA_030264575.1 of Tachinus sp. AB-2021. NCBI lineage: Eukaryota > Metazoa > Arthropoda > Insecta > Coleoptera > Staphylinidae > Tachinus > Tachinus sp. AB-2021. Next base: position 13,980 of record JARJEC010034099.1, on the reverse strand, counting down.
TTCGTACATACAATATAGCAAGTGGAAGGTACAAGTACCATGCATCACAATTCGTTTCTAATGATTTTTTGTAGTCTTTTGATAACGACTGTTGCAACTCAAATGTATCATTTAAGTCAATTTTTATCCAGACCGTCATTACTACCTGTTCTGTAAATAAGTCCGTATTGTAGGTTTATGGTTATGAATGGAGATAAGGAAAAACAAATATCACTATATAGATTCAATTTCTTCAAAAATATATTTTATTAGAATAAATCAAACAACATTTTATAACATAATACAACCACTTTCTACTCTTCATATATTTTTTATAAAATCTATATCATTTGAATGAATCTTTTAAATCTATTTCTTTTAAGAAAAATATGAAAATTCTTTGGAAATTATAAAATGTAATAACATTATAACAAAATAGATACAAATAATAAATTACTTAGATTAAAGGTTTTATCACCAGACACTAAATTTAATATCGTTCCTGATATTAATTAAGAAGCGGTGCGAGTTATACATTTGTAACCTACTATCATTCAAGTTAGTTTAACAGTTTAACATTTTCACTCTTTCAAACAAAAACAAAATCTCGAAAATGTGACCAGCACATATTCAAGTTTCGTCTGTCTAAATATATATTATAAACGCATAATCACATTGGATGTTCATAACAAATAATTTAAGATTTCGTTAGTACAAAATATTATCAAAATTGTATAGTAAGTATCAACACCTGACAAATTAATCGCATACCAAAAAGTCAGTCTTAGAAACTGACTTATCAGTTTAATCAGCCTTATTCATAGTGTATTTATTTCATACCTGAGCTTAAAATAGTGTTAGCAACCTATGAATAATGCTGCTTGAACCCTCATCTCCGGTAAATGTAAACTGCGAAACTATTTAAGGTACTTTACAAATATCAGAAAATAGAACAGCCTTTTTACTGCTCGTCGACAGGACCAAAGTCACTAGCATATTACATATTAATTTCTCCATTAATTATATCAGTCTCTGGATTCAATGAAGTTGAAGTGTCCCTATTTTCATCCTTAACCTATTTTTTTATTATTTACAAAGTTACGTTTTACTATATTTTTGGTTTAGAATTTAGATATCTTTCCTATGCGTTATAGTTGCGCCGGCTTTTTCGTCCTTGCATTGATCTTTATCTCCCCAACCCCAAAGTTCATGTGTTCCATCGCCTGTTCTTTCGACGCGTTTTTTAATCATGTCCATAGAAACACTCTTTAGATCGTACGCCCAGCCAATTTTGGCCATGAAGTCAATAAATGCAGCGGTAAAGTTTGTGCTATATTTTCCCAATTCAGAAGTTTTGTAGTCCCATGGAAAGGTGTGGTGGTAGTTATGCCATCCTTCTCCCAAAGCAAGCATCGATACTGTTTTATTTTCAGCGGGATTAATGAATCTGCAATAACAAAAAAATGTTTTAAAAGATAGATGGAATTGTTTTCAAATTGGAAAATGAATGTCAACGCAGTTTTGTTTGTACAATTTGATTATTATAAAGGTTGGTATTTAAATTAATAACCGTTATGAGGTTATTTGATTAAAAAAGATGGCATAAACATTTACGCGCGCTTTGAGATACATGCACCGATATGGTGCTACACATATGAACGCGCGCTTTTGTGTAGACCAGTGGCGGATCTAAAAAACTTTCAAACATTCTAGTCCTGGCATGGTCAAAAATAAAGAATAATATACTATTAAATACAACTATAGTTGAATTTTAAAATTTTGATTTACTTGTTAAAATTGTTTAATAGCTCATCGATCGACCATAATAACCGCGCTGTGTGTAAGCTACTAATGCGCGTTAAACGCAACGCTCAACGCCGACTTAACGGCACTTTTGCGCGACTATTAGTTTATTAATGTAAATTCTAATTATGATAATGAATTAATGTGCACACCACCAAAATTAGAAAAAGCTAGAAAGAAAAAAACGATTAATCTTTTGCCCAAAAATCACACCAGAAATATGAGATAATTTAGTTAAATTTTATATATTGTAAAAATATAAGTGTAAGAAAATACGCGGAAACTGTATTTCTATTATATTTTGATAAACTATCGAAATAATATAAAACGTCATCTGTATGGACATTATGCTCCAAGGTACTGAGTACACAGTACACTAAATTAAAATAATAAGGTAAAGATAGAAAGAAAAATTATAGAAACTTAACTTAAGCGGAAATTTGAAACTAATGCAATAAAAATCATTTATTACGGAAGCGCACGATGAAAAATATTTAGCAATAAAAGTAGTAAGTAATAATAATACTTACAAATTGAAATATAGTATCTAACGTTGCAGTTTCTTGTATAAACGCTACTACATGACGGTAGTAATATTTGTTCTGAATATCACATAACCTGTACTGGCGTTTACAGAAGAAAATGCACTAATCAATTTTGCAAAATAATAGTCGTAGATAATATAGTATTCAACTAGCGGCAATGGCAATAACTCACTTAGATGATTACATCATTCGCCTACAGCTAATAATGTAATATACATCCGGCGTGAGTTACTGCACACATTATCGCTCGTTAAATAATATACAATTATCGACGATCATTTCATAACATATTCAAGTGAAAACTTGACTCCAAAATGTCAGTTTAACAATAAATTATTGCAATTAAAGAGAGCCAATAGAAAGGTTTCCAGCCATGTATAAAATGGGACAGAATCTTTTATCCATTGGGACTTTACACCATTGTCATGTTAATAAATGTTTTGTGTATTTCGTTTATTTTTGTTAACTTTCCCATTAACTAAAGCTGACTTTAAAAAATAAATTTTATAAAATTTTAAATCGCATTATTTTGAATTAAAAGAAATGTATTTTATATTGTTATATTGTGTCTGTTAAAGATCTCTTAGAATAAATTATTATTATGCATATCACAATTTGTTGTGACTAAATTTTAAGAATTAAACCAATAAGATTTTCTTGTAAATCATTTACGTTTTTTGAAATAGCAACCTTAACAGTTTGTTCCTTAATTGTAGCCAGTTTTGTTTCAACTTTTTTCATGCTCCAAAGCAGTAATTCTTAAAGTTTAGGGTCGCGACTCACCGAGGGGTCGCAAGAAATAATTTTGGGGTAGCTCAAATTTTTAAGTGCAAAATGATTCACGGATCAAAAAGCTTGAGAAACATTGCTCTATAGTATGTTTGTATGCATGATTAAAAATCCTTACGACATCACCGTGCCAATAGGTTGGAGCTACATTCTATTCAAAAATAAACTTTTGTAAATCTTTGTAATTATACTTTATTTTTGCATATTTTTATTGTTTTATGTTATGTACTGATCGGAGTTTAATATTAAAAATAAAAATTCCAGCTTTAACCGATTTTATGGTAATACTGATAATCGCCTTTTGATGTGAATCATCTTGTGGCGGGTTAGACGATGATCACCTGGTCAGAAAAAAAACGTAATCCTGAGAATGACAAACAATGTCATAAATAATAGTGACAATGTGGATCTGAAAATTGGATTTCGATTTTTCATATCTATTCGACGTCCTACGACGGATTTCCTTTTTCTTCAAAAGTCTAATTTTGTATACGACTTAATCTATGCACATTTCAACTTTCATTTTAATGCAATTCTAGAGGGTGATAAAATAAAATTAAATCAAAAAACGATCGGAATCGATTTTTTAGAAAACAATAAGTTTTTGTTCAAAAAATGCACCAGCTAAAATTTTGCAAAATGGTATAGTAAAAAATTGGGATTACAGATAAAACTTATTAGGTTTGCTTTGATATTTATACACCATTATTTTGCTCAAAATATCTATTATTTTATTTTTATTACTTATAACGGACGTAGACTTTCGCAAAATAATCAAGAAACTATTTTATAAATTGTAAATATAAAAAAATGTGCAAATTTAACATAAAATGTTTAAATGACAAACTTTTTTACTAATATTGTAAATAATAAAATGGAGTAATGTCATATTAATTATTTAATAATTATAATATCCCAATTTTAAAGTTTTTACTATTACTTTTTAAGTTTTAAGAATATATTGTTTAGTTTAAACGAGTTTGTAATGATAATTATTATCAATTTGCTATTATCGCTAATATTCAATGAAAAAAAACTAGAACTTTGAAATTACCATAAAACATGATGAGTAATTAATGTAAAATAATACATTAGAACGTAATTTATGTTATTTAAACAATAAAATCGATTGTTGTATAATTTGCATTATCATTATAAACTATTTCTGTTTCCAAGGACTATGCAATACGCTAATTACAAACATGCGGATGCTATTTTATTATATTTTAGTTTTCTCTTTCTATAAATTTAAGTCGAATTATATACATTCTTGTTTGAAACTTTAATAGATGTTTAAATATAACAATATAAAATTTGTTTTAAAATGTATTGAACAAAAAATCAATTTTGTGTATTTTTAATTTATAAACATTTTTATTTTTCAAAAATGTAAATTAAATGGGGAGATAACAGCTTTCTGATAGCATAATTTTGCAATAAGGCTAATATTTTAAAATTGAAATGAGAAAAATTAAAAAAAAAAATGTTCAGTTTTGCAATTAGCTATAAATATAAAGTTGAATGGAATAACATTAAACAAAAACGAACTTATTGTAATGATAATTTAAATTAAAAGGCACTTACTTGTCATAAGGTTTATGTCCATATAAATGTGCAGCTGAATTAACGAGCCAAGTTGCATTCAATGTCAATGCATAACGGAATAAATTAATGGCAAATGCATTCATAAAAGTCTCATCCCAAAAAACCATCGGGATCATGGTTGGCATTATGAAAGAGATAAAAGGCATCAATATCAAATAATGTTTCTTTTGGAATCGCAAGATAGGATCTTCATATAAATCGGCAATTTCGATGTTCTTTCCTTTGGTTTTGACCTCGGGATGTTTGCGACACAATAGCCATCCGACATGTGCAAAGAAGAATCCTCTTGTTGCATTATGCGGATCTGCGTCTGTCTCGCTGTATTTGTGATGAACCCGATGATCTCTAGCCCAATCGACAACGGCATCCTGTAAAAAAAATTGTACACTTTGATCATCTTTGTATATATATTTACATATATATCTATATATATATATATATATATATATATATATATATATATATATATATATATATATTAAATCATATTAGTCATGTTAGAATTTATTTTCTTCTCGACCATTAATGAATGTAATAATTCGGAAATTATTTTTAATAATAGAAAGTAAAAAATGCTCACTCTTGAGATTAGCATATTTATTCTGAAACACTTGCTTATTATTTATTTTGCTTATTTATTCTACCAGTGATAGAATGAATATTCCATAATTATGCTCAACGATATATACAGATGGCCATAAATTTCAAAGCTGTCAGATGTAAGTTATTTAAGACAAGTTTTAATTTAAATAAATAAAATATAGCATTCAATAATGGTCGTGAAGAAAATACTGTTTGTTAGTTGGTTAGAATAAAAATTCGATCTATTAGTGATTATACTCATATCGAAATTTCATTGTAATCTTGTTACAGAATATACTATTCTACTAGTTTCTATTTGTGTCTTGATATGCAACGTCACGAATAAAAATATTCACTTACTCACACATGGGTTTCGGGTAAGCCTTATTACAATATAATATTTTAATGTTTACAAACAAAATATTTATTGGTCATCACTAGAGCTAGGATTTATATTCATTATATTTTTTAGCAATATTATACCACAAATCTTAAGAAAAATAAAGCAAGCACCTTCTTATTTTTTGCTTATTTTTGAGTATTATGCATATTTTAGGAGTTTTCATTTGTTTTTTCTTAATTTTTATGCTTATTTTAAGTAATTTTGCCTATTTTGGCATTTTTGTGCATATTTCATGAAATTTAATTTCATAATTTCATAAAAATATAATTTATTTCTTAAAATTAAAATGCAATTAAAAGGTATTTATAAAAGCAACTATGAGAGTGCAAATGTTCAATGAAAAATTACCAGCTCTGCCGTTGCCACCACAGCCAATTATCACGAGATGGAAAACAGATGGAAGCAGCAATGTATTATGCCAAATATTTTGATTGTATTAAGGATCTCTATTGACATTTAATAAACCATAACAAGCAGTCTTAAATAATAAAAAATCCATTCAAAATCTATAACTTAGAATCTGCAGATACCTTTCTGTTAAATTCGTAGGCGAATATCCACATATTAAAATCAAGTGAGTTATTAGTACTTGGAGATGTTATAAATACATTAAATAAAAATAAACAAAGTTCTTTTAAAAAATGAAAGTTTTTGATATTGAAAAAACTGCTATGTTATAAATGGAAAGATATTAGATGAAATCATTAACATTGATGAATTGTTAATACCAAAGTTTAAATACGCCCCAGTAACATCTCTAAATGTTAGAAAGCTTTTCTGCATATAAGAACGTGTTGACTGGCAAAATTAAGGTGCTGTTTAATGAAAAGTTTAGAAAAAACATATTGTAATTATTTTTTAAAGATTTATAATTATTATTACAATCAAATTATTATTATGATTTTAATGCTCTTTTGATTCTTTAGTCGAGTTTATTATTATACCAAGAACTTCTTTTTAATTCGTTTTATGAAAAACAAAAAAATGATTCATTTTATGGTTATTTTGCTGTTTTTAAATGATTATTTATTAACTTATTCCGCAGCTTTTTACGCCTATAAATTCTAGCCCTAATCATCACAATCCTGGTCAGAATTAAGCGGTAATTATAATATGTGATTTTCTTATGATTTTGCTCATAATAATATAGCATATATCACACAGACGTTTAAGAAAAGACATTGAGTTCGCGATAATACTGCTAAACAATTGCTCTATAAGCCAGACAACAAACAGAAATGCAGGGTGTTTACAAATGTCTATGATTATTAAATATGAAATTATATTATTAAATTTCACTCTTGCCGTCTTTTTAAAATGTATACCAGCTACTAATGACTTAAGCGCGAGAACTATTAATTAAAATGCAAAGTTGTTTGAAATTAAAATATTAAATTAAATCATTAAGATATTCTAAAACATGTCATATCGTTAAGGAAAACTTATTTATTTGTTTAAAGACGCTCTTTTAAAATTCTAAAACACGTCGTTAAGAAAATCGTATTTTAAAAAGCTTTTTATATTCTATAATATATCTGATGATCGTAATACCAACTTAGAACCTTTATTTTTATTGCATTTAAATAAAATTAAAATGAACATTTTTAGGATGGCATAATTTGCAATATTATACATATTTAAGTAATAAAATAATAAAATATTGGATATTAAATAAAAATTAATTAAATATTTTTGTCACATACTACAATACTACAATACTGTAAAATATATAAGGTGGCACCCCAGCTCCAAAACCGCTATGGAATCAAATATTCGGTAACAGTATTATAGAATGTGACAGTTCTCTCATTAAAAATGAATTAACAATATCGATATAACAAAGTGGTTGTAAAAACTTCCTAATTTACGAAAACAAATATTCAATGTAACTTATACAAATTATGTTGGCCATCTGTTATATTTAGTAAGCTATTATAATACCAACCTTATAATTTAATTTAAAAAATTACCTGGAATGCCAGTGTATTGCAGAATGTTAAAAAGGCTCTCAGCGGCCACTTCGCTTTGTATGATTTGTGCGCCCACAGTCTATGAGCTCCAGCTGTAATTCCCAAGCCACCCAATTGGTATAAAAAGATTGCTGCAAATAAATAAGATTATATAAAAATTAATTTAATATAATATACAACAAAAATAATATAATCAATTTATTTTTATTTTTAAATTACATCTATAATGTTAGCACAACAAATTTTAAAAAATAATTTATTCGACTGCAAACACTAACCAGCTTACTAAGTAAGCACAAATTCGCTTACGAGTTTGTAAAAAAAAACACTTTTTTAAATAATTAACAAACAACTGTGTTAATTGTGCTTCAAAATATTAATAACAAATTTGAATGTGAATAGAGCATAAAATAATAGAAAAGAAACAGAGGAACTACAGTTGAATATACGCAAAAATAACAAGATCTAAAAAATAGAAATATTATTTGATCCCTTTCATAATCTCTACCAACTCAAGATTTGAAACTAGCTGAACGTATGAAAGAATTATAACTTCTTTCCAAATTATAACTTTCTATAGGTACACATTATAAATTAAATTCTATTTATTTTCGCAAACTTTGCGTTGCTTCATCGGGACAAGTATAAAAATACAAATAAAAGACACAATGTCACTAACACTAAATGTTTCTAGAAGCCTACTATTAAACTAAACAACTGCATAGTAGATATTATAATATAAAAATTTGTATATAGGGAGATCTTTTGATCTTGATTAAAAAACAAAAAATAAGTCTTTAATATTTAAAAAAAATGCTATTCGTTGATACTATTTTTGACATAATTGCACCAATTCCAGGGGAGTAGTAATTGTAAATAGGAATAGATATGTAATCAACAAAAAAACAAAATTGAAAATAGTAGATACAACTCAAATCTTACAACTAGAAAAGTGCTAGTTACCTATTTTTTCTCGTAAAAGCAGAAAGTATTTAAATTGAGGTAACAATATCTGAGAATATTGATAAAATGGATATTCTTGATATTATAATAATAATAATGAGTTTCAATTATTGCAAATTTAAAAAAACAAAATAAAATGTATTTAACACTTTTCTCTTGGTGAATAGCGGTGTAATTGTCAAAAAAACAAAATTGAAAACAGTACGGTACGCTTTGGTTACAGTATTACAGTGACAAGTATCACGCAAAGAAAAAAATGTAAAAGTTACGTTTAGTATTTAGTAGAATCCGAATCTGCGATAATATATGGAAATTGTCTTAAGATAAAATCTTCACTTCATCCAGAAGTGGGAAAGTGTGCAAAATCGTGTATTTTATCGTAGAATCCGAATCAGTATAAAAAATGGGGGTTTCTATTTAAGATTTCATAGTTGAAAGTTAAGTATTACTTAACCAATTTCCTTTATTATTAACCATTTTTACCCACATGAATAAGAAACAACCTAACCAATCTATGTAATTTTTAAGCGCATCGATTGCTTGCGACGATAGAACGCATACATCCATGACGCATATGAACAAGTAGTGCCATTAGTCGTACGTTTACTCGCGCCGTTTAAACGCAGTAAGATAGACCATACCTTTATACTCGCATTAAACCCTACTGCAACAATAACTCAATTTTAGATTTGTTTTATAATTACGGCGTTTCCATTATACACGGCAGTACAATACAACATAAATAGTAAATAAGGATTGTTATTGCTTTTCCTTAAAATGTTCAGGTATTCAAATTTAACCGAACCTAACCCAACATTTAATTTTGTCAACAGTGTTTGTTCCAAGCACATAATAATTTTTTTATAAATTTTTCAATTCTAAACATATATTCACAAAATTCTCGAGCCATAATGCGTGTAAAATGTAAGTAAAATTATCTTTAAAAACTATAATCAATATATTATTAACGTTCAATAAAATTAAAACAATATTTAATTCAAAATAAAATGTACTAAGAATCGTCTCTAAACATTTCCGTAGATAAAAATCGAGATAAATATTATCATTAGTAACACGAGTGTATTGTTGATCGAATTTAAATTTTGTTTGATTTTAAGATACATTGTGTTGCTTGGAAACCTGGTTACCTACAACATAATTTAAAAAAACGCATTGCGATCATTAAAATACATTGGTTGTATTTGTCAAGATTAGTTCATAAAAAAACTTAAACACTATTACCTTTTATTTGTTATAAACACTGATATTAAATTTATAATTTTACTCACAAAACCCGATTTAATTTTTAAAGTTATCATGAATATCACTGCCAAAAATTTTAAATTGTCATTTATTAATTCGCTTGTGTAAATAAGCCTGCTTAAAGCGGCGCGAACAAAACGTCCAAGTGTGGTATATTCTCAATTTCGTATTTCAAATGTCTGTGTAATGTTTTACTTAAAATTATCATAAGCAAAGTCATAAGTAAATCACAAAGTGTGACCCTGCATTGGCCAATCAAAAACTTGTATTTATATTTGAGAAAAATAGCCATGTACAATTTTCTTATAATGACATTAATAACATTTGTATATTTGTATCATATATGAGCAAGCAGGGTTCAAAGCTAAAGTATTATTAACAAAAATGTTTTTCTTATAAATATTCTTCAATGTCAAATAATTTTTTAATTAAAAGAAAAACCTATTTTTATAATATCAATATAAACATGTTAAAATTGATCCAAATGTTTAAAATCAGTATTGTATCATGACTTTTGTTTATGGCACCAAACTAATTCATACTTGAACATTTCAAAACCAACAATATGTAACTTTACATTTTTTAAACAATGATGGGTGCAATTGGTCGATATTCTCATACTAAAAATATTTATTATCAGTAATTATAATTCGGCAATGAATTTGCATAATATAAATCGTTTCGTTATTGCTTTTTGAATCAAATAGAGTTTAATAATGTACTCCCGGCGTTATTCTGGTATCACATGATGCGCAAAACGTGCATATTTCTATAACGCGCAGTATGGTTCGATTTGCAAGCCAACATATACTTAGCCGGATAATTGGTACATTAAAAACACAAATTGCTATAATTCCAAGATTAGTATTCGAATTTAATTGCCAAGCCCCATCTGTGGCTTTACAGCAGGTATGAGATGCTACGCTTCCCATTTTACTAATTTTCACGCGGATGATTTAATGCGGAAATAACTAAATATTATAATATAGAGCTGATGTAAATAATGCTTTTGAAAGTGACCGTGAAATCAAAGAGAAGGTAATAATTAATTTATAGAAGGTACTGTAATGACTTATATAACTAGGAACGTGTTGAAGAATATTTAATTTATTATTGATTGAATACTTACATTGTTCAAACACAAAGAATTCTACAATTTAACTAGCATATAATACTGGAAAAATATTACTTTAATAATTCAACACTTTTCACGAACTGAAGTATTAGAAGTAATAAAATTATTACGATAAAAATCAATTAATAAAAATTACTAAAATATGTAGATATAATATAACAGTAATATATAATTACAATAGTATTATCTAATAAAACACCTGCATCTGTATCGATAACAAAACGATAGATTATCAATGTTGTAACAAGTTCCTTCCTGACCTATTAACATATAGCACAATAGTTTCAAACAAGCATTCATTCGATTATCTAGTGAAAGTAATAGTAATTTGATAAGATAAATTATGGAAATGACCTTGAACTCGAATGCAAAAAATATAATATTGATAGCAGTAGGTAGTGCTTCATCAATGTACAGATAAGAAAGTCGCGTGATGTTTTTACTAAGAATTGCTTGTTTCCAATTGTTTTGATAGTAAAATTCGTATGTAATATCGAGCAACATTGACATTTATTGTGAAATGTTGCATAATATTAATGATAAAGCAATAAAGTATTAAAATTAAAGTATTCTGTACGCAACAAGATATTTTACATTTTTATACAAATAATAATTTAAATAGTATAACATACCGAATAACGATGTATATATTCTAGCAGAAACAAACATTAAATATAATCCATACACTGCACCCACGTGCAAATATATGAAGAGAATTATATTTCTCCAAACAAGCTGAAGTTTCCTTTTCTCTGGTTTGTGTACAATTGGTGGAATTTGAGCAGCTGAAACTTCATCATCTGTTTCATGGAGAACACCAGTTGGTATTGCCACATTGGATATATTTGGAGCCATATTCTACAAAAAATATATATTATTAGTTTATTGCATTGTAGATTTTGACATCTATAATATGCAGTCAGTCATGGCAAACTTTTCATGTGTTTCATAACAAATAACAAATTTATTATAAGTCATTCGAATCAATTTGTTGAAAAATTATTTAAAAAAAGTAAAATTGTATTGCTTATACGTTGTTATTATAGTATATTTATTTTCAATACGGAAACGATTTGTAATAATAACTTAACGGATTTGATGTTTGCAATAATAATAATAATACGCAATTCAATGTGTATTTGAAATCATTTTAATTTATCATATCCCTTTTATTATTCTTAAGTAACCGGATGAATGTCGTTGAAATTGCATCATTATATGCAATTATTTATGTATTTATTGATAAGTACTCACCAGCTAAATATAAATCTTGAAAAGTAGAAAAAATTCATTATAAAATAGAACGATATTAAAAGTAAGGTAAACTATAAGGTGTGACCACGATGTAAGTATCTTACTAAACTATTGTACATTTATCAAAGAAAGTGAAATGTATTTTCTTGTGACAATGTTAAGTTTTTATTAAGGCTGGAGAATTTTGTGAATCTATGCACTTATAGCAACTTGAAAATGAGTAATTATTAGTTTTAAAACTTTCTATTGAATCTTCTTTCATTCGATCGCCAGATTGACGTTATAATACTAGTTGCCTGTAGTTTTTAGTCTTAGAAATGTTTTATAAGAAAAGCGCATAACCGCTCAATCGGAAAAAAATATAATTAAGCTAGTTCCCTTATTTATACTTATTTTTAAACTCTTTATAAAATCGATGGTCAAATTCAAGGTACGGGTATATCGCCCCCCACCGCATAAGTCGTGTCATGATTTTAACCATTAATAACATTTTTGTTTGTAAATATTTTAATTAAGATTTATTAGTTTCAACAAAATGCAATTACAACACATCACTATAGCAGTTCTAGGAACCACTTTCTACAAACAAATTATTTCAAGAAAAGCAGACTGTACCTAATCCGCTCGTTCACCAAATTTGATGACACCAAATTGGCCGTCACTTAAGTAATGTGATTTTTAAAAATTATACACCATAAATTTAAAAAAAAAGCATACAAATTGTAATAAAGAAAGAAAATTAGCAATGGTTAAAATCATGTCTAAATAAGAAAAGATAAATAAAGTGATTATATAAATTATATATTAGTTTAGCATAAGAAATTATATTTTTTCTTTCAGAAAATGAAAATGCAACAAATAGCAGCAGAGATATAAAAAATCGTCTTTAACTCGTGACGCACACAGAAATTTTGGTGGATTTTCGCGGTTCGGGTTTGAAGGAGAACTTTTAAGCAATCAATTAAAAAAATTGGCCTGCTAACAGATTTTGTAAATATAAGGCACTTTTTGAGCCGTGTTGACTGGCCAAATAGGTTTAAAAAAATATTTATATAAAAGTTTAATTATTTTTAATGCTAAAAAGTACTTACATACACATAAACATTCTTTTACAAAAAATAAGATTATAATAATGAATTAGTATTAAAAACATTATTTATTAAAATACTGGTATCTATAATAAAGAAAAACTATAGGGTTGGACCTGTTACAGTTTAACAAGCCCAGCAACAAATATTAGAAATATTATTATAAATATGTTATGTATAAATATGTATGTAAAATATGTGAACAAATCAATACTAATGATAATTAATGTGTATTAATATTGTATAGAATATAATAATTGATGTATTTTTAAACAATCTAATTATATATGTAAATACAAGATAAATATTTATCATAGCCGTATCATTATCAAATAATCAATGTGTTTTTTAATTATGTTTGCATAGCAAAATATTGTAACAATGCATTGAACTTTGTATAGCGATTATATTAAATTTATTTTTAGATTAATACCTTTATGACCTGTTATAAACAATTGAAACAATTCTTCTAAAATAATAAAGACAAAATATAAAAACCTGTAAATTGCAAGAAAATGTAACTAACTTTGTCAGAGTAAGTGGTTACGTTGTAGAGAATATTAATCGACTAGAACAGTGCACAATAAAGTTTTTCATTCCA
>JARJEC010034085.1:0-10791 GCA_030264575.1 Tachinus sp. AB-2021 | reverse complement strand
TGGAAGCATCTACTCCAGTCATTTACGAAATGTAACGCAGATTAATTCTAATTAATACCCCATTGCTTTGTTCAGTGTTCCCATTTTTCTGGTCCATTCTTGCAAATCACATTTTTTTATATTCTTCTGTCGTCCAATACTTATTTTCACATTCTTCATTCTTCAATTCTTCAAGGTTCGCAAAATTTAATAGCTAGATTTAGGTGTGGTAGTACCTAAATCTAGCTATTAAATTTTACGAACCTTCAACTGCACTTTCCCGCAAGTATGTTGGTAAGCCATCCATATAATGGTAGTGTATACTTAACTTTATATCTACTATTATCTATTCTACTTTGCCTTTCTAGCAGATCCACTTCCTTCAGTCTAAAAACACATTCCTCATCCATTCTCAGTCCTATTCTTCTTCTATCATTCACTTCATTTATTGATAACTTAGCTCTTTCATATAGTTTTCTTCTGTCTTTCTCCAGTTTTGTTTCTTGCACTCTTCCATTTCTTTCATTTCCCATTGTTATTTATTTAACTATTCTTTCATCTCCCATTCTATTGGCTATTTCTTCAAATTTTAAAAACTTTTTTGCTGCCCACCAAGCTACTTTCATATTATTTATTTCTTGCAAAACAATATAAATTGGTGTTGATTGCTCCTAGCGCACTTTTCAAAAAGTTGTTTTGCAGTATTTCTATCATTTTCTTTTCTTTCACCGCTCACACTTCAGCTTCCATATAATCTTTTTAATACAGAAACTACTACTAAGTCTCCACTTCCACACATTCCAAAACCTTTCAGCGGCTACCTATGCTTTCTTACTTACATACCTCATACTCTCTATAAGACCTATCACTTAAAAACACAAAACCAAGATATCTAAACATTTTTACTTCTTCAATCAGTTGTGTATTTAGTTTTAAACTTTTATGTTTCTTTTTATCATTTTTATTTTTGAACATTTATTTTCAGCTTTTTACGATCAAAATACTTTTTCACTCACTTCAGTAATACATTCATATTCCCATATGATCCTGACAAAAACACCACCTCATCTGCCTATGCCAGCGACCATATTTTTTTCTTGCCTATAACAACTCCTGTCTGTCCTTTCTCCAACACGCTTTCTAGAGTGGCTATGTACAGATTAAATAGCAATAGGCTTAATGTTTTCTTGCCTTAGACCTTTTCCTTACTTGCTCCAAAATTCCCATATTCAAGTGTATGGAACACTTCACCAGCAACAAATGATCAACTGAATTATATATCGCTTTCAGGTGGACAAAAACAGCAAATAGTTTCCCACCCTTTTCCCCCAATTCTTGGTTGATTATATACTTAATGTAATTATATGTTCATTAGTTTCTCTGCCTCTACGAAACCCTGCCTGAACTTTTGGAAAAATATTTATTTCTTCTATTTTCTGTAATAATTTTTGCTTATATTTTATATGCTGTGTCCATTAATATAGTGCCTCTGTAATTTGACATGACGTTCTTGTCACCTTTTTTGTGTATTGGGGTGATATCTCATTTTCTTCAACTTTTTGGCAGTTGGCCTTTTTCCATCCATAACTCGTTAATAATTTCGTATAGCCGGATTTTTAATTTTTACTTTAATTTTTGTTTGATAGCCCATCTGGCTCTTCTGTCTTTTCATTTTTAAATTGTTGATAACTTCTTCAAAATAAGATTTGAGGAGCACTTCTTTTGCTATATTTGACATCGAGGTCTAATCGGACATTGTCTTCAGCAGCCATCAATTTTTCAAAAAAATTCTTCCACTCTTCTATTTTTATACCTTAATCCTATACTTCTTTCTCATTTTGGATTGACTTTATCTTATCCAGTCCTGCTTTTGTTTTTGGCACGTTTCTTCAAATATTTTTCTATAACGTGTCACTTCTTCAATCGTCCTAGACCTCCTTCTTTTTCATTCCAAAAGAAACAGTACCCATTATGATGTTCTAAATCGTAGATAGTGAAATTGTGTATCACCAATTTTGTCTTGTAATATAAAGAAGACACATTGGATTTTGGGCATAAGAGCACTGGTGAACACTTAGTTGCTAGAAAGTTTATCATTATTCCTTCGTCTTTCAAGTTGATGTGATAATGATACTCATTTGCTGACAAGTTGTGAGTTTTAAATGCAACACATACATCACATTTATCTTATTTTGGTTGGTATAATGACAAATTACCATTATGATTATTGAACGCCTTAGAAAAGCGAGAAATGGCATTAACATTTTTGTTCTAAATAAATCAGCTTTTGACTGCCATATTGGCTCCAGATATAATTTTGATGACAAGGCCCGGCAGTAATGTGACTCCAACTTTGGGAGATTGTCCAAAATGACATTTAGATTTTTAATTTCTTCTGATGTTTCAGGAGTTAACGTTTTTTCAATATTAGTAGTAGGACACCAAGACCACTTTTTTATTGCTATCTCTCCAACAAAGAAGGTATTTAGAAATATTTTTTTACAAATACGAATTAGTGTTCTATTGATTTTTAAATAAAATTGTTTATAGTCTAGGAGCCGTTTGATGTCGGAACGACAAAATAAGGATTTTATTATGTATACTAGAGTAAGTGTTACGATTATGGTGACATAAACCGCGAAAATAAATTTTACTTAATCCGGCCTCACCATACCGCACACAATCTACAACAGCCAATAGGAGCTACTGGATTATCCATGTGTACAACACACATCATGTTTGTTAACTTCAATTATCTGTTGAAAATCAATGTAGTTTAGTAATCAAATATTTACCTCAAATTTGAAATAAATATTTAGTGTAAATGAAGGAAGAAGAATCTAAATGTAAGAGCAATAAGATAGACATCGCTATTTTTAAAAAACCTGTAGCTCTGCCCGACTGGGACATACATAGGAAAACAAAAATAAAGATATACAGCTTAAGTCATTTTAATCATTTTTTTTTTCCTATTTTATGCATCCAATAATTTAATAATTACATATGCCAGCGAAGAGTTATGCAATGCAAATAAAACAAGAAAATAAGATAAATGTGACTAAGATAAACTTACTTACATACTGAAAAAAGCAGTGAAAACAAAACGAGACAAAAAATAAGTAGGAAAAAAATAGTAATAAATTTACCCAGACACATGGGAAAGGTTATAAACCTGGGAAGGACTTCTTTATGTCAAACAATGATTTTGACCATCCTGTTCATACAATGACCGACTATTAAATGTCACACAAAAAAGACTATAGACATTAAAAAAACATTACTTAATAGGAAATATTTATTTTAACTAAAACTCTTTAACATTCAAATTAAAAATTGTTTGAATATTAATGTGCGATTAGGCAACGAATCCCATTTGCCTAACATGCAAAAAAATTTATATTAGCACATAAGAAATGTATCACTAATTTTTCCCCATCATAATGCATCATAATCCAGTCCGTAGGATACGCTCTATTGAGCGTATCCTACGGATGATTTATAATTTATTAGCTATTGCTAATAAATTATAAATCAATTGAATAATATGTACATATTTATAAACACAATTAATAATATTAAATAATATACAGGGTATACATTAATTACTGGACAAGCGCCAGGTACATAAATCATACCAAAGGAAAACAAAAATTCTAATTCTAAAATACTGAACTTTTTGTCTGTCCTCACAAGGTTCTCAATGTTTTATTAAACTTTGCAAAGTTGCAAAATGTAATAAAAGTAAAAATTATATTGTAGGCAACTTAATACACATATCATTATTTTCAATAATCAACACGACATGTAAATCAAACTGACAGATTAACATTTGTTGTGTTTATTACATCGCCTATGTATATAATTTGAATTTCATTAGAAATTTTGCTGGGTTGCCAAGCATATTTATTTAAATTTGATTAATTCTTTGAAAGTAATTTGCATGTTTTTCTATATTTTGTATTATTAATTTTCAATAAACTTCATGTCTTTTATTATACTAAAAAAAGAAAGCAAATTGGTACATAAAATACGCAATTAAAACAATATTTGTATTGACAAATTTGAAACTTTGGGGTCAACTCGTGACACGAAACAAAGGCTCGGCATTTTGGAATTAAGATTTTCGTTTTTCTTACACAATCTACAAAGTTACCTGAAGTTCGTCTGCCTATTAATCCATACCTCGTGATTTTGATTGTGTAAAACATGTCTAATTAATCTGTTGATTATCAATTGATTTATATTATTTGTTATAATTTACTGTTTAGCTGTTATATATACATAATGGCATTTGTTTGGTCACATAATGCATGTAACATCTATACTGTTAATAATAATGATTAATCTTTATATTAGGGATTAGTCATGTGCTAAAAATCAAATTTTGGCCGTTTATAGCGATTTTTGAAGGAAAATTGACCACCACGTGTTGCCAACTTAACCAATCCCAACTAGAGCTTACTTCCAACATATTCCCCAAATTTCAAAACAATATCTTTGAATTATGCGGGACACACGGGCCCGCGCGCGCGCGCCCTCACACACACACACACACACACACACGCGCGCGCGCGCGCGCGCGCGCGCGTGCACAGAGATACATACAGTAAACGTATATTTTTGTTGAAATTTTAATTTCGAATTTTTATTATGAATCCAATACATTGCCCAGTGTTTTAATTTGAATTTGATTTATTCTTTGAAAGTAATTTACACATTTTTCCTTACTTCTTATTATTAATTTTTAATAAGCTTTTTTATTACACTAAAATAGAAAGCGAATTGGTACATAAAATTTGTAATTAAAATAATATTTATATTAAAAGTTTGAGGACCTTGTAAGATTTTCGTTTTCTTTTGACACAATGTACAAAAGCTGTGTTTGGTAAAACCATTCGGTATGGTAGGCAGGAGCGGTGCGGTGTAATGGTCACGTGGCGTCGGTTCAGTGTAGTGTAAAAGAATAAACGAACGCAACAGTGCAAATGGGGTGACAACAATAATACATATAGATTTATTTGTCATTTGTATTAATGTAATTAATAAAATTGTTGTTTATATTAGTATTAAATTGCAAAATGCAAATCTGGCGTTTGTGATTAAATTTTATTTTTAATAATAAATTAAATCCAATATGAATTTATTTAGAATAATAGGTAAACCATCAGGATAAAATTCTACATTTTATAAAAATATACATCGCTATAGTTTTCATTTGAAAAAAAAATGATCAAATATTTCCAAAATTTAAAGTTGGCAAAAAATACTGATTATGTCACTGGATTCTACCTAAAAACGTGTCCCTAAGATGTTTTAGTCCTGTTTCCATAACATAAGAAATTAACCAAATAGAGGCCATTATAAAAAAATTCGAAAAATTACGTTTTTTTCAAGGGAAGTAAAAATTATAGAAAAATTATTTTACTACTATTAAAATCATCTCGCAAAATTAGTTCGAAATAATCTTACCAGAATTTATCTAGCATTTTTAGATTCTGAGATAGATAGCCTATACTAACGTCTAAATTTGGCCATCCTGTACACATTTAACAGTTTCTACATGAAACTAGAATGTTCATTGAGAATATAACATAGGATTCCGTGTCTCCCGGGAAGTCTCCAATCTATGGTATTTTGATTGAAATAACTACACCTCAGTTGTAGAAAAAGTAACCTGCAACAACTCAAGTGGAATGTCTAAGTTTCATATAGAGATATCAACAATGATTGAACATTTTTAAATTTCCTGCCGAAAACAATCAGCAAATTTACAATAAAACCATTTACACATATATTATTTAACGAATTTTACTAAAACAAATACTAAAATTCCTACATTATTTTTGTCGGGAATTTAAAAATCTTCAATCATTGTTGATACATCTGTACAAAGAAAATATAGTTTTTGTCAAAAATCTCTGACAGTGCCGTATTTTTTGATTACGTGAATATTGTCTTATGAAATTTTAATGGGTAAAAATTAGTGATGCCACGAAATGCCCGCCAATTTTTGAAAGATTTTGTTCCCACTGGATCTTGATAACTGGCGTATACGATTTTTTTTTTCAAATTAATTTAAGTATAATAAAAATTTAAAAAGAATATTATTACATTTATTAATAAAATGTGAACAAAAAACAAATTTATTAAAATTCGAATATTTCAAAAATTATAACTAATAATTAATCAGTAATGCTTAAACTTAAATGATAATGCAAGAATATTAATATATAAAATGTTTCCAGCTTAAGAAAATAGTCTTTTGCTGAAAACATTAATAAATATTTTATTTGATAATTTTTACAGAAATGAAATTGTGTTTCATTCGGTATGGAGGACAAACGAGTGGATTGAATTTCAAATGATCTCCATACCAACCACATTTGCACTTAAACAGTTTTCGCACTTATTTAGTTGGAAAATTTATCACTTGCATATGTAATCGATCGATCTGAGATTTGGTTCTGGCCAGGCTCCGGTGGCATCGCTATTTAAAATACACTATAAGACTTTACCGTTAAAATTTTGCTGTGTTCAAGTGTAGTGTAAACTCAATATTGTATATCAAAGGTCTGTGTGATTTTCTATCTGATATCATAATATATATATATATATATATATATATATATATATATATATATATATAATGATATTATATTATTTTTGTGATATTATTATAAGCAAAGTCGTAACATATTATCACAAAAAATCAACGCTTTATGAAACCTTGTGGAGTAGTTAATTTAGTTCAGTTATAGTTTACTTTATTATGTTTTTAAATTTGATTCTACATCAAAACACTGAAAGGACTATACATTTTTAAACTGGTACAGTTTATTGTAATAATAATGTTGTTTATTATGTTTAGGTGTTCAGCATCCCTTGAGAGGCCTATTCTTGCGTAATTATCTTTTACAATGTACAAGAAATGTGGTACCAGATGTTCCCGATTCTGATGCTGATAATCCCGAAGGAACTGTAAAGGACTCAATAGATTTTGTATTGATGAATTTTGCGGAAATGAATAAATTGTGGGTACGAATGCAACATCAGGGTCATTCAAGAGAGAGACAGCACCGGGAAAGAGAAAGAGAAGAATTGCGAATATTGGTTGGCACTAACTTAGTCAGGCTCAGTCAATTAGAAACTGTTACTTTAGAAAAATATCAGAAATCTGTATTACCAGGAATTTTAGAACAGGTTTTTTATAAAACATGTTTTTTAGGCTAATATTTTTACTAATATTTAAATGTTGTAGGTGGTAAGCTGTCGCGATGCCATTGCACAAGAATATCTCATGGAATGTATAATACAAGTATTTCCTGATGAATTTCATATTCAAACCTTAAATCCTTTTTTAAAATCATGCGCTGAATTAGAATCTGGTGTTAATGTTAAAAACATCGTTATTAGTTTAATGGAACGATTAGCGGCATATAGTCAAAGAACCGATGGCGTTGGTATGTCAGGAACAAATGATACAGGTAAAATTATTAGAAAGTGATTTGTTTAAAAAAATATTAATTTTTACATATTGTAGGTTCACCAACAGGGGTCCCATCCGATGTACAACTATTTGAAGTATTTTCAGATCAAGTAGCTTCAATTATATCAACTAGACAGTATTTACCGTCGGAGGATATGGTGGCCTTGCAGGTTGCACTAGTAAATCTAGCATTGAAATGCTATCCAGACAGAGTTGATTATATAGATAAAGTAATGCTAAGCAGCGTGGAGGTGTTCCAGCGACTTGGTTTAGAGCGCCTTGAATATAACACAATGGTTGCAAAAGAACTGTCAAAATTATTAAAAATTCCTGTGGATCATTACAGCAATATTCTGACTGTGTTACAATTGAAACATTATGCTGCTTTAATGCAACATCTAGATTATTATGGTAGAAAATCTCTTAGCATGTATATATTAAATAATGCTTTAGATAGTGAAACGGTGATACCTACACAAGAGGAAGTTGAACAAGCATTGAGTTTGGTGTCAACATTAGTTAGTGATCAAAGTGATCAACCTCCTAATGCCATCGATATTGAAGAACTTGCCGAAGAACAAAGTCTGCTTGCAAGGTTGATACATCAATTTAAAAGTGAATCAGCCGACCAGCAATATCTTATATTAAATGCTGCCAGAAAGGTAAAAATGTTTTTCTATACCTTATTTTATATATAATAATTATTTTTGTCAAAGTGACGACTTTCTGTCCTAACAACACTAACCCAAAATTGACAATTCCAGAACACCAATCGGTTGCTAGGCAATGATGAAATAACAGTATGGGAATGACTTTCCTTGATTATACGGGAATTATAAATGATAATAATTTGTCACTGCTATCCATTAATTAATCAATTAATGTGCTTTACAGTCACAACAAAAGTGACAATTGTGATAACACTTGTCAACATCAAATTTATACAACACAATCTGGATTTATTTTTAATGTTGAATTTTGTATCTGAATAACACGCACACCGAAAAATTAATATGTGCGTCACTATGAAAAATACATTCTCAGAAGACTGATTGGTGGACTCGGCTTCTACTTTGTTTTTGTTACATGAAACTCTGTTCACAATAACAGCTAACACGATTGATTTTATATAAAGACCATAATTATGAGAAATAATCTCAAAAACATATTACAAATTTTATGTTACAGTGCCACAATAATAAATGTGCTGCCTCCAGACCGAAATTATTTCTAGCATTCTTAATATATAACTATTTTTGTTTTTGTTAGATACTGGGAGCCGGAGGACAACAACGCATTAAACACACATTACCTCCACTAATATTCCAAGCATATCAGCTAGCATATAAATACAGAGATTTGAAATCCGAAGATGAGATGTGGGAAAAGAAGAGCCAAAAAATTTTTCAATTTTGCCATTCAACAATAACGGCTTTGGTAAAAGCGGAATTGGCCGAATTACCATTACGATTATTCTTACAGGGTGCTTTAGCAATTGATCAAATAGCCTTTGACAATCATGAGACAGTAGCTTATGAATTTTTATCACAAGCATTCAGTTTATATGAAGATGAAATATCTGATTCAAAGGCACAATTAGCGGCAATAACATTGATTGTAGGAACTTTAGAAAAAATAAGCTGTTTTTCGGAGGAGAATCTAGAACCATTAATAACACAGTGTGCTTTAGCTGCTAGCAAATTGCTTAAAAAACCTGATCAATGTAGAGGCGTTGCTACATGTTCGCATTTATTCTGGAGCGGAAAGAGTTTAGCAAGCAATAAAGAAGAAATGCATAATGGTAAACGAGTAGTTGAATGTCTCAAGAAAGGTGTTCGTATAGCCAATCAATGTATGGACATTAGTGTGCAAGTACAATTATTTGTTGAGTTATTTAATCATTACATTTATTTCTACGAAAATGGAAATGATCAGGTTAGCGTACAAATATTAAATCAAGTTATAAGCAAAATAAAAGAGGAAAGTCCCAATTTAGATGGTTCCGAGGAAACTGAACAAATCACAAAACATTTCAGTAATACTTTAGATCATTTAAAAGCAAGAATTGAAAATCCAGATAGCGATGGTGTTTCATATGAAGGTTTAGAAATATAAATTAGCAATGCTTGGAGATTATATTATTTATATATATTATTTTATTTATACTGCTATTTTTATTGCATAAAGAATGGTTAACTTAATACAGTGAGGTATTATATATATAATTACATGTATATAATGAATTTATAAATGTTAATAACGCAAAGCGTTACAACTACTTGTATACTACTTTTCTTTTCTTTTGATAAATCTTTAAATAAAAATAAATAATAACAAAACCCCAAAAATAACATGTATTCTCAACATTAAACTTATCATTTTTGACTACACAAATATGTATATTTATTTATGCTTTTTATATCAAGTGTTCATTTTGTTCTTTTGTTACGTATTACATGTAACAAGAATAAAATATTGATTTTTTTAATATAACCTTGTATGTATAATTTAGAATAGCTCCCATATACAAAAATGAGGAAAGTAATTTTTAAATCATTGTTTTTAAGAGTTTTAGCCTATTGTTGTTAAATTTATAATAATATATGTATATTGTGAACATTACTATATAAAAAATTATAATTATTATATCTAAATTATATTTTTTGGTTTTCAATCAACTACCTAGTGCGTCTGTTTAAATTGAAAGAGATTGTATTCCGAATAATTTATAATATAAAAAATTTTATTACCTCTTTAAAATTAATAACCGTTCTATTGATCTTTTAAGGAACTTAGCTGAATCAATATGTAAGATCTAAGTTAGTTTGGAAGTGTTGTTACTTATTTTACTTGTAGTGTCATTTTGAGAGAAGTACGTAAAATAAATTAAGTGACGATTAACAAATTTGCCAATCCAACCACCAAAGCGATAAATTGTGCTTTATCAAGCATTGTTGCAATGCGGTCCTGATGGTCCTATTGTGCACCTCTAGCATCTTACACTTTTAACAGTTCTGTCTCTTCTTTGAAGCTATAGAGCTTTTGCCAAGAAATTATCAGCTCTTCTTGGATCTAGGGAACACGAAAAAATAATCTCAAATGGAGGCTTAAGAATCTCACTGGAAGTAAAACTTAGGTCTTCCAAATAGGATCCAACTAATGGAATTGTTTAAAGTGTTTATAAAAGAGTAGTGCAGTTGTATTGTAATAAAATTTGATAATTAGCATAAACTCATACAGAGATTAGTGTGTGATTGCATTGTAGCATATTAAAAACATGCCCACTGAATTTATCATAGCATAACCGCTAAAAGTCAAATCTAAAT
>JARJEC010034005.1:0-11052 GCA_030264575.1 Tachinus sp. AB-2021 | reverse complement strand
TTGTGGATCGTAAAACAAAAAATGCGGACAATTGACTGACAATTATCAGGGTGCTCCTGTTGTTGTGTTTGCTTTGTTCGAACTTGTTACATTCCAAATCTATTCAATTGTCGTTCATTCTCGGTCGTTCTCGAACGTAATTTGGATACGCCAATACGACTATTTTTATTATACGTTGCGTGCTTATCATCAGTGCGGTTTGATCGTGAAGTAGCTTGCCGCGCATTTGACTAACTTCGATGATCTATGCCAGCTTGTACTTTTCTTGGTATTATAATGAACACTGTAAAACTAGACGGAATTGTTTTCATAGTCACTCAAATCTGTCGAACTTACTATTAGAGCTTTACAATGTTAAAATTCGCAATCTAATTCCCCGAGTTTTGCTAAAACACATTTCAATGTGCAAAGTCAATTTACCTGGATGGAATGATTGATCAAAATGAATGTTTGCAATATGTAATTAAATTCGCTTTAAATTCCACCAAACTACGACTTCAAATACTGAATCCTTTTTAGTTTAAAGAAAAGTTGTATTGAATAAGCGTTTGTTTAAATGCCAATAAAAACTATAGTTCTTGCATCTTTACTGACATTTTTATTTATGCAAAGATCGGCATAATCCGCGTTGAAATTCTTGAATTTGCTGCAAATTTTATTTTATGGGCAATGTCTTACATGTCTCACTAGTAATTAACTATTATCCCCATTGAACCATTTTCTACAACTTATACGATTTTTCTTTTATTCTGTTTTGCAGCTAATTGTAAAAAAATAATTAATATTAATCATAAGTCATTTTACGAAAGTTATGATTATTGAGATATATGGTCTATATAGGATGATTTCTATAATGTACCTGTAAGAAATTCAACAATGTATTATTAACATCTGAGACTATTGTAATAACTAATTAATATGTTAAATTTTTCAATAAATTAATGTATAAGTTTTAGTAACTTTGTTAGTCAGGAAATTTGTAGGATATAACATAATATAACAATGTCCTTAACTATACAAACTAAAATGTTACATAATTTAGTTTAAGTTATTAGTAGTTCTAGTAAAAGCCTATTGGAGATTAATCTTCGGAAACTTAGCGCCACCATCTGATTTAAACCGAACACAACAATAATCAACTATTCTAATCTACTTGTCCACTCATTATACGCCCAATTTATCCAGAAACCGCACAAACAACGCTCCCGAATTAATTTTCCTTAATCGTAGCTAAATTTTATTAATCGGTTCGCCTTCATGTGTTTTCTAGCGAAAATAAATTTTCGTATGTGGTTGTAAATTTTCCTGTACACCGCGACAATTCACGCCGTGTTCTCATTGCCTGAATTAATTCGCGATTCTATCTGTTTTTATATGCACGATAGGAGATAATTAAATGTGAGAGGAAGCGGCTTAGGGGTCGCATAAATCCCGAAACGCGCGACCCACATACTTCAACATCAAACGTACTAAACTGGACAATTTATCACCGGCACTGCCGTTGCGATAGGAAAGGAAATTTTATCAGTAAAATTAAAAGAAACACGATAACATTTGCTTCGCTATAATTATTTCAATTCTGATTAGAAGATAACTTTATTTACTTTTAAATATTAAAAAGGAAAAATGTACATATTAAAGTGTAATAATTTACCCCTCATTCAATGTACTTTATCTTTAACTCTTAAAAATATTTTTTTAATCTATTTTATATTTATAGAAGGAATTATTAATAAAGCCAGCATAATATATGGGTCTGTTGTAACTTGTAGCTACACAGAAATCCCCAAAAGATTTACCTCCGCGGTTTAATTTCCAAATGGACTGGAATTTATAAGCGGTTTTATATGCATTTAAAAACAATTTGCTTCTATAAATTTTTAAAGTATCCACCCACCATTGCATAATTTACCAATAACTCTAATAACTCATCTGCAATATATGCGGTATAGTTAAATTGAGCAAATTTAAAATAAGCTTATATGTAGCTACTATATAAGTGAATATATATTATAATTCTATTTTTCGGATACGCGTAAGGTAGTTTCTGCTTCTGCAAATGGCTCTACTCTCGGATTTCTCTTGTTCAATTCAGGGTTTAGAGGCACCGTATGTTGAGAACAATCAAAGCGACATTAGTGTGTTCCTGACATTCATATTTTCTAAAGGGTGAAGATATAAGTTGTTTCTCATTTTCACTCTGATTGAAACGGGTGATTTGCACTCCAAGTAATATTTTATGTTTATTTTATTGAAATACTTATATCTGTCAAATCGTATCATATACGTGCTTCATCTAAAACCAAATTCTTTTCCAAATTTATTACATGTATCCATCCACGTATATATTGCATAAACAAAAATACAAACGGATTGAGGAGAATTGGAGTGGAAATCCAATTCCATTAGATAAATTTGGTTATTCTTTTAAATTCGCTCTAACTTTGTGATGTATTTCTAAAGCAATATAATCAGCATTTGTTTTTCTGAAATGGGGGAATTTGTCTAAATAAATACATTTAACATTATATTATATACAAAGAGATCAGTTAATTGCATTAAATATGTTCACTTAACATTTCAAATTTTGTCTTAGTTCTTTGTTGTTTTATTAAATAATTTTCCAGCAGGGTGATTCAATTATTTAAGAATTCCTTTTATCATTTGTATTCCTTAGCTCTCTTTACATTTATTTGGAGCAACATGCTATTGTTGAATGAGATGCGATAAGATGCTGATAGTTTTATTTTAGGTTGTATAACAATTTTTAAATTTGTATAAATAGAACAACGGTATTTGTTTTAACAAAATAATATATTTGTTTTAAGAAAAAATATTTAATATTAATTTAGCTATAAATTCCAATATTTTATATTATGAACAATAAAATATTCTATTTATTTTTAATGTTTTTAATGAATCAATAAAATATACAATAAATTAATTAAAATATTATTTGAACCTTTTAATAATTGATCATTTATTTTATTATACTTGTCAAAATATGACTTGTTAATTTAAACATAAAAAATATGCATATAATTCAGGAATTCTTCTTGGATTACTGAAAATATAAGAATATTTGATTATACTTATTTTTAATAATGGAATCCTTATAGAAACTAATGATTTTACCAAACGACACCACAACACATTGCTATATCCATTACGTTCTAATGTGTTCTAGCGTTTTTGCAGTTCTTAAGCTGTTTGGATACTGTAGATTTAATGTAGGTCCATTATTTGTTGTAATGTAGCAACGTTCTTATCTTTATGAATGTGTCGGTAATGCATACCAATGCACATATTCACTAAATTGCATGGCATGGTCAATCATTACTTTTAACCATCATTGCATGGATAACTAAACAAGAGTTAGGTGGCAAATTATGTTCTTAATATGGTATGAAGAGCTAAGATAAAATAAGAATTTATTTTAAAATTATTAGTCCTTCAAACTTATATTTGGTGGATGGGAAGTGTGAGTTTATTGTATAGCATTTATTTTTTAATTAATTTTTAAAATCATGTACTTTTTAGTGGCATAGCAGTCACTTTTTTAGCAACATCATGGTGACTATGCCAACTTACGTTCTTTTAACAAATATATAAAAAATATATAGTTATATATAAAAAAATAAATATAAAGTGGTCGTTTTGCTGAAACTAGGTCTCGATAGGTTCATTTGCTCCGATTGTTACGATTAATGCTAATGATGTTGGTTAAGCAAAAATTGCAGTCGTTTGTATGGTTCTGTTGTTCTCTCCATATTAGCAATACTCATTTATTTAGCAATGCTCATTGAAAGTATGTATCGAACAGTTGCGCCAATGCGCAACTGTTCGATACATACTTTACAAACAACCTTGCCACTCCATGACTTATCTTGATATCGAATGTCAATGCCAATATATAAAAAATACAACTGTTTTATAATTTCTGAATTTTTTTACTTTCTTTTATAGAGCACTCGCCAAAAAAATAACAAAATTTGACTTGGGCAGTGTTAATACTTTTATTGTATATGCACTGTCCGGTAATGTTATTACCCTGCCCTAATGTAACCACTTTAATTACATTGCAGATATTGGTAGGAGACCCTTTTTAAATGGGATAATAATGAACAAGTGAGTTTACTAAATTCTTGGAATTCTTCTTTGAGTTTCCCGGAAGTCTGACAATAATACGAAGCAAAGCCATTGGCAGTTTATTGATACAAACAAAATTAGCATACTCGAATATAAAAGTCCAAAAACTTGAAATTCGGAAATACTGAACATATATTTATGAAATAACATTTAAAACAAAAACGTGTATATTTACAAAAGTAGAGCT
Organism: Tachinus sp. AB-2021; assembly: GCA_030264575.1. Lineage (NCBI taxonomy): Eukaryota > Metazoa > Arthropoda > Insecta > Coleoptera > Staphylinidae > Tachinus > Tachinus sp. AB-2021. Next base: position 6,716 of record JARJEC010034005.1, on the reverse strand, counting down.
GATGTTAAGAATAGCAATACATTTTTGGAATCAGCAATCAATTCAATCAAACATATGAGTTAATTTCAATTCACAATTTTTTGTTTGTTTTTTGACCAGTGTTATTTTTCTAGTACTAAAACATAACATAAGTATGTACTATAACATGTGAAGGCGAAAATTCATGTAAAATTTTATTAGTGGTTGTGATTGTGTATGATTTTCAATTAAAACGGAATTGGTTAACAAGTTTTTTAGTAAAGGATATAAGATTTATTAACTTCTCTTAGTTTCAAATGGGTGATCGGGCACTACTAAACTTATAAATTATCCAGCTGACAGCATGAAAACGGTATAACAGGAACGGGAGGCTGTTCCTTGGGATGGCAGGAATCGGATTGTCCAATATAGATCTCATTCGAATGAAGTTGTCTTCTTATGAAATTGTTCTTAGACGAATGTTGAATATTCAAATAAGTTATTTTGATATGATTTGATACATTTATATGTTTGAAATATTATTAAATTAAATTCAAATAGTTTTAAAAATAGGCAGATTAATATAAAAAATGTGTGAGTTATCACAGTAAAACCTAATCCTATACATTTTCCATAGTACATGAGATCTTTTTATATAAAAAAGGCGAAAATCAGTATCTTGATCTTAATCATAAACATAAAAAACAACTTTAAACAGGTATGCATTTGGTTATACCTCTGGATTTGGTTGTATGTTTATATTAAATACAATTTTTAGTTATATATCCCATTCCTATTGTTATACAAATTTTAATTTCTTTTTTATCTTACCAATAGTTTATTTACTTACTGTCACCTAATTATATTAGATTATTCAAAACGATGGGCCCAATTTTATTAATTTGTGTTTACGCAATCTGCAATCTACACTAATGAAAAGAAGAAGTTTCAAAGTTTTCTAAGACATGTTATAAATATTCAATGTGTTCCCTTCCCTTGTTGCACAACAAACATTTAAGAAGTTGAAAGTTTCCCCTTTCTTTTATATTATTGAAGTAATAAATACAAAATAAAACTATTTCATTCAACAAAAATGAAAAACACGTTATTAGAGATTGAAACAACATAAATCTTGCAGGCAGTATTTCTGTTATTTTTTGTCTTCAAACACCTATCCATTTGAAAAACGCAATTTTTTGTTTATGTACACTTTTTATATTTGAAAATAGCTAAATGGATATTGACACATACGTACAGTCGCAGGAAACTTGTTGTTGAGGATTTCAGCCGAAGCAGGTTTATTTGTATACATGGCGGGGAGTAAGCGAAGGTCTTTATCTAACCCCAGCTGAGAGGATTCTTTGATCTATTATACCACCCCTGGATTTGATGGTAGACCTGCTGAATATAATGGGCGACGGGTGCATTTGTTAGAAGTAGAGAAACTAGATAGAAAATTAGCTTTACGATGGATTTTGACATCTCGTAGCCGATATTTTCCATGCAAGTATCATTGGCCTTAGGTGAATAGAGGGCTGCCAGGAATAGTTGGCCTGCTGAAATAAGCCGTAATAAAATAACTTCCTTTGACGACTAGTATCCCTACTCATTTACCACTTTTCTCTTGTTATCTGGACTATTGACTTAGAACTGGTGTCCTCCCCATTCCTTACAAACCAAAATGCTAAGTTACATTATTTGTTTCCGGAAGAATCGAAATACTGCGCGAGCCAGACATTAATGTCAACAAGACATCAGAAGGTACTCACGCGAAATATTTATTGCCTCAGTATCAAAACAGCTGAGCGACTAGCTGATTTGGTACTTTCACTAATGCCTTATCACGATTACAATAAAAACGACAGTTCTACTAGCAGGGTTGCAGTATTGCTTAACTTAGTCGACATATTTGGAGAGAATGGTTGCATTTTTTTGCTTGGACTGCCAAACCACTCGATGTAGGACGAACCCAGCATCAATTACAATGGCACTACTTGCAACTTGTTGAAATAAAATTCTAGAGCACAGATTTCGCAGTCCTATTTCGTCAAAGATGAAAAAAGTGTATCTGTGTATATTAGTATATCTTCACGGTGACTTTTGAGTTGTAAACTTTAAGAGAAACCATACTGTTTTTTTCGTTGAAACTTGACATTACTGACGTTGCTAATAATCTTAGCAATATTCTGAAGTTCTTTTTCAAACGTTTTATGGCAGATAATTTTCGCATTGCCAGTTACTCTTGAAAAATTGTCCAATTGGGAATATCTATATAACGTGAAATATTTATAAACGTGAGAATCTATATATCGTGAAATTTTATTCTCTAAAACTTGCAAAATGATTATATTTATTTTGGACTAAATGAAGGTATAACGATTTCCAACTTGCTGAGAATTAATTCCTTAAAACGGTTTTTTAATCTAATTTGACTGATATAAATTTACGGAAAAGAGCATTATAGTTATAGATAAAGTACTCGCTTATCTAACTCGTGTTGTTGAAGATTTATCTTCGTGGGTAATAATTATCGTAAATGGTCATTGAATACTGTTATATAAATAGTAGTAGTGTCTACCCTGTATGTTATTAGCTATAATTTATCAAGGGTATTATTTATAAACAGTTATAGATTGTTATTAAGTATTTGTGAAAATTAATGCTATGCTTTGAATATTGAAAAATGCGGTTTAATTAAACTTTATTCATTACTTTTTACATTGATTTGACCTAAATGCAAACTAATTAAAATGTAAAAGTTTTTATAAAAATTTAATTAAAAAAATAACATACACGTGACAATGTTGTTTCCATTCACACGAGATCTGTTTATAAATAATATAAAGTTTAATTGAAAATATACAAATAGAAAATCAATATTGCAAAATATCCCGCAAAAACAAAACATTTCAATCGTTGTTATTATTTCCGTTTATATTGAGAGTGCGGCGCGATTGGAATTGGAAAAAAAATCACAACTATCAACATCAGCATGAAGAAGCCCCGAAGCGTTTGTGATTTTATTCCTCCGTCGTGGAGTAAGTGCATTACGACGAGAAATATAACGGGATTGCTGTTGGATGCTCCGGCAGATCACTTTATAGTTATCTGGCATACGCTAGCACTACCACTGCACATACATCTACTGCTGCTTTTGTATGCTGCCTTGGATGTTTCTATACAGCACGAGCATGCACTGTACATAAATAGCGGGCAAAATCTCTCCCTTTCTCAAGCTATCTGTTTACCAAAATCTTAAATAACACAGGCGGTAACTGAGTCTGCCAATTCATGCACGCTGTATGGAGCAGCATTCGATTTACTTTACTGATAAAATAAGAAAATGCTAATAGGATTTTCCTAAATATATTATACGGCAACATAAATGATATTCGCATTTTCATTTTCAAGATATTTATTGAACAAGCAGCTTCAAATATATCATGCGTCGTGCGTTATTATACAACAGCAGTAAAACTTCAAATGTAACGCAGAGTGGCGCCTGCAATTTGTACCTGTCGTAAGACTGTGACGAATACATTACAGGTAACTGTCGCGAGTGTGCACCACCCTCTCGAAGCTATTTATCAAATATATTTTATTTTATATGCCAATAAGTTAAACATAAGTGCTTCCTTCATTTCTATAGTTAGATCTACTAAAACGGCACCTCCGCCATACTTTTTACGACTACATTTACCCAACGAGAAAATGGCGCGCACATTTTTATAGGCTCAATTCTGGAATTGCAATTAATTAAACACGAACAATGTTGAATATATTGCTTATAATTTAATTAAATTATGATACACTTTTTGTAATTGAATTTTCAGATGTATCTGTTATGAAATGGAAGGAAAAAAGAGAGGGGGAGGGGTGTCTTCCTAGATTTACCCTGTCATAATTAATTAAATAAATGTATTTATCTTAAATTTAAACAATTTTTTTTGTTGGTTACATATTAAGTAGTCGTTTTAATTTCAATGGTAGAATATTAACAGGTTCTTAAAACGATTTCTTTAACGACGTGTTTTAGAATTGCCTAAAATTACGTTACTAATGTTTTTATAAACAAAAATTAATATTTTAAAGAAATTTGAATAGCACGCGTACGCAAAACGCATAAAGTGTGCATTTAATGTTTTCTTTCCTTCTTTGTTCTGTATTTTTTCTTCCACTTTCTCTTTCTGAATTTTTTCTTTCTTTTTTGCTTGTGTTTCCTTATTTTTTTATTTTTTTTCCTTTTATTATATTTTCAAGAACTACAAGATTTTATTTTTATTTATTTAAATTTTTTTTGTTCTTTTTTCTTCTTCTTTATTACGTTTAGACGTTTTTTCTTTCTTTTCTTTTTGTTCCCTGGTACATCGAATAAAAAGCATATATTTTTTTATTAATATTAATTATAATTAATGCAAAAAAATGTAAAAAAATTTAGAACATTAATCAAAAAATGTGTTTTGAATACTTCAAATCGCATTTTTTGTTTTCTATACAGTTTAGTATTATAATGCAGCAAATTTGTAGTGCAGTGATTTTCTTCAAATATGATTTTTTAATTATTAAACAATAAAAGAACGAAGATTAAATAACAATATTTGATTAATTATATTTATAAAGAAGAGTAAATAATTACAATATAATTGTTACTTAAAGTAAGTAAAGGTATTAGATGAATGAAAAATATTATAATAAATTATTTCAACATTCAACTGAATAAAAGTATGGTAAATTATAATTAAGCGTTTATGTTATTCTTTATTTGAAGCAATTACTTGTTTACACTTCGTTGATTTTACAAAAATAAACATATTCATTCGCATTAAAGCTATCTCATTAAACTGATAAAAGCATAATTTTACAAAACCGCAATAAAAATAGCAGTAATTGTGGTAATTTTTCAGCACTATTTTATTGCATTCCACTGGACCGGCGACGCTGCGCATTTATATTTTTGTTGTTGGCGGAAATCTACTTGATTTGCGGTTGCGCTTTTTTATCTTTTCGTCGTTAAATTCCAGAATATATGGGGCAAAGATTACGCATCGCTGAAGTATCGCAGACTCCCTAAGGGTCTATTCTTTAAATTTAATAACCACAAGACATCATCAGAACAATTCTGATGTTGAAAGGAGTGAGATAAAAAGTGTATTGTATTATATCATAATTATATTTATTTCTTTTCTAATTGAATTTTGAATTGAATTATGTAGTTAAAAATAAATTTAATGTCAATCATTTTAAACCATCGGTATAAAATGGCCAGCTTAAGTTTTTCATCAATTTGTATTTTCCCTATTATTTGTGGTCATCAAATCTGAAAGTTTATATTATTGCAAATAAAAAATAGTTTACTAAATGTAACAATAGAAAGATATGTGTTATAAAGAGATTTATGCAAAAGGAGTAGATAAGATAAGAATATAATTAGTTTTGTGTACATTTAAGATATGGTTCAACGTTATTTATATGCAGATCGATTTTATAAATTTGCTAATATTTTTTAATTAATTCGACTACAAACTTTAAACTAAAAGTTTTTAAAGAATACTGTTGTGGTTCAGATCAAATCCTATTAAAGCGGATGGAAATAAACGGCGATAAATTGCGGAGATGGATGCGTGGTTGCATCCCTGAAAAATCGCATTTTCGTGAAATATACCCGTATTTGGATGTGTTTTTTACCGTAGCCAGGATACATTAATAACAGAAACGTATGATGTATTTCGTGAAATATGCATGCTTTGCTTACAACGCATCTAACTCCAACAAATACTTTACTATGCAGAACGAATATAATACTGCACATTAAACAAAAAATAAAGAATGGAAAGTATGTCATCTCTTTAAAAGTTTTTAATTTCAAAAACATAATATAAACAATGCATTAGTTCTTAACCCCTTTTAGTATCATAGTTTTTTTTATACGTGTTTTAAGTAGTTTATATAGTTTTTGTAAAAGAAACAACCTATTTATTAATGTTGCATATCTTTTGCTTTGAAATTTATTTTTCTGTCAATTAAAGTTTATAACTATCTATATATACATAAAAGCGGATGCATGTGTGTATGTCCTGAATAGGAGCATAAACCGCTCATCCGATTTTGATCAAATTTTCAGGAAAACTTTAACATAGCATAGGGAGTAATCCTGTGAAGTTTGGTGTTGATTGGATAATTTTCTTTAATTTTCTTGGAAAATTTTAGAAATAGTAAGAGAGAGCAAAATTGTCAATGAGGGAGATGGAGCTATAGTACGCTAGGATCTGACCGTCACCTTTGACGTCAGTGTAAGGTCTGAGGTGAGTGAATGAGTGAGCGAGTGAGTCATAGCCATAGTCACAGTAAATAATATAATTTCTCAGCGAATCTATTTTTGGTAAGAAAGCTAAGCGTGGGGTTTAGCTAGTTTTTAATATAAGCTTAACAAAAAATACAATTAAATTTAACTATATAAAAAATTAAACAAAATAAATTGTTTATACCTATTTTGTTGGTTGAATATTAATTAACTAATTGTTTCAATATTTTCATTGCAGAATATTTACCAGCCACAACACACTTTTGAAAACGTTCGTAAACCTTCTTAAAACTGTCGAATTTTTTTAATGTTTTTAAAACTGATCACTGCATCCTGAATCTCCTTTATATTTATGTCTTGTTAATGTAAAGGAACCAAAAGTAGTTAATAGCTACAAGATCTGAAGGTTAAGGTGAATGTTACAAATCAGTCATGTAATGCTGATTCAAGGTTTTGC
>JARJEC010034003.1:0-12908 GCA_030264575.1 Tachinus sp. AB-2021 | reverse complement strand
GGGGGGGCGGGGTTTGAAATCTTAGGACAAACTATATCTCTACGCAACTTTTGTTTTTAACACTTTATTTTGTTGCGTGATAGTTGGCACTGTAATCAAGGCCGCTTAAATTGTTTTTGACGATTACAGCGGTATCTATCATGCAAAAAGAAAAGTGTTGCATACAAAAGTCATGTATTTTTTTTTGTGGATTCCGAATCTGCAATAAAAATTGGGGTTTCCATTTAAGATTTTTAGCTACCCCCTCTCCCATATAGGGGGATGAGTTGGGCGTTCAAATTTGATATCATTTGAGGTTAGTACAATTCCAGATATTATTTCCTTAACAACAAAATTTTGACTACTTTGTACAATAAAAAAAATCAAAAATATTCATTAACTTTGTCCAACTCTGTATGATCCTATTTTACAACTTCTTTTAAGGAGACATTTAATATACTGAATTAATTAAAAAGAAAACTGGCCTATAATTAAGTTATAAAAGTAATTTAACGGATGGCTGGAAAATTTTAACCGCACTTAATTCTTCAACAATGTAACATTTTTTTGCTGCAAAACAAACGGACAAAAAACCCGTCAATGTTAAAATGTAATTAAAGTAAATTCATTTATCCCGCAGCGCTTTTCATTAGTGCATTATTTACAGAATATGAACCCAATTGAAAAACACACTAATAAATTAGATTGCCGGAATTTATAATTGAGTGGGGGCGTGTAATTAACACGGCCCCTTTTGTTGTGTTATAATTTCACTTTTATTAATTCGGGCTTTGCGTTTTGCGTGTCTCATAATAATCATATTAAAAATGCTTTATTTTGTATAAGTAAAAATTTTTAAACATTTTAGTTTTGTAGCGTGGCACTGCTAAAAAGCCGGTCATATAAGAGAATCATATAAAGAAAAATATTTTTGAGAAATTTAAAATTCTCGGGAAATTTTGAATAAATGATATTTCATGAATCGTTTAATTTGAACTTTGTAATTTGTTAAATTATAAATTAATTATTGTGAAACACTCCTGCTTGGTAGTCTTCAAATAAATACTTTCGATGCTTTCCATTGATTCGTTTGGACGTTTTCAACCCTCATTCTTGCTTTAATGAGAGGCTTGCGGTTGGGAAGGGTTGGACCAATTTTACTCCTATAAAGAGGCTTTTTTCTCGTCACCGATTCTCTTGTAATTAATTTAACACGCAATTTGGCAATGACCACAAATAAAAAGTAGTAGACAATTACTGCGGTTTACTATCTGCCTACTAAATTATATCTGGATTTAGTTTTGTTGTCAAAACTAGTGGGCAAAATTAGTCTTAGAGTTTTTATAATTGATATCCTTTCTTAGTGTTAATATAGGAGAGCTTAATCAATACTGCATATTACGACATACAACGTATATTATAAACTTTCCTTTTTTTTAATAAATATTCAGAGCACACAGAAAAAATATGTAAGGATATTCTGCATCCAAGCCTTATTAAATGCAAACTTTCATTGTGCAAAAGTTTCAATTTCAAAGTTTCTTTTGCGCATACAAAAAAAACAGACAACCAGTAGATACGTGATACGCGAAACTCCGTCCACGCCAAATACTTCAACAGTTCCGTATACCTTTCCATTCCAACATTTCCCTTATCATGCGGGGCGCCTTGAATTTGACCTAGATCCCCCTAGCTTTTAGATTCAACCTATACACTCTTCTCGGGGTCAACCTCACCAACATTTTCCCCGCCTCACAAATATTTGCAATCGATAATGGAAATTAAAACCACAATAGGAGCTTCACCAAATGATTCAATCGGCAACTAAATCTAAATAATCTAAGCTCATTATTAAGCAAATAATTAATTGTGTGGGCGGATTATTATTGTTAAATAATCTATTGGTTAGTTCTGTATTACAATGATTTGATTATAATGGGCTAATATTTAGATTGCAATATTTAGATTCTTATCTGGTTCTAATTTTACTGTAATTAAGTAAATGTATTGATTGCGGCCTGTTATCACCTCGCATTGTGTTTTAAATTAAATTCAAACGCAAGAATGCCATTATCCCAATCCAATAATTACAATGGCGTGTACTAAACCTAAAGTTTTATTTCTGTTCTGTACATTATATGTAAAATGAAGATATTGTTTTACAATTATGATTAATGCGTCTCATTTATATGCTCTGTAAAGAAGAAAACATTATCGGAGTATAATTTACAAACACAATTTTGTCTGTTTTTAAATTTTATAAGATATCAGACATTATGACGATATTAAACAGAGAGAAATAAAACTAGCATACGAACCGAAATTGAGGTTAAAGTTAATCAGTGGTTCTGCACAGTGTAATTCACTTTTAAGTTTATAAGAGTATAGTTTACTTTTTGGTGCTAATACATATTGTGTTCAAAAACTATTTCAAGACAATGTTCAGTTGGTGGGAAAAAATTCAGATCACTTCAAACTAAACCAGTTTATTAGTAAAAATAAGTATCATTTAACATACATAATTATTGCGCATTCAAATTTTTTATAGTATTTTACAATATTAACCAGGTAAATGGGCTGACAATCCTGTCACCTCATTCAGTCAGTTAAATTTATTATACCTAGCGTATACTACTCATTTTGTTAGTATGATCATGTTGTTTATTTTAAGTTACGTACGTACGTAACTTACGTAGTTTCCATAAAGTTTTAATAAATGCCGTTTACAAGTCATATAGTACGGCCATAAAAAACTGTTTCTAAAATTATTTCATAAAATTATTAATATTATAATCCTACTATGAAACTAATTAAAAAGTAATAGAAAGTATCAAGGGGCAAGATATTATATATTTATGGGATTAACTTTTCCCCGACAATTTTTGAAGAACGAATATTTCAAGTAATAAATGAACACTTTTGCTTAGGGTCATAATTACATACTTACACTAAAAAGTTATTATTTTATAAATTGTCACTGCAAGAGGGTTTTGAAATTTTAATCTACATTAAAAAATTACCAATAAAAAGTATGCTCGCACCTGCAAGGCTATTTATAATTTATAAAATTGCAATTGTTATATATTACTGAAAGTGCAAGAATATTTTTTGTAATAAAAAGTTTATAAAAATCATGTTTGTTTTATAAAAGTGGCCATAATAATTCATTTTTATTTGTAACAGTTTCTACGTTCTCTAACTTTATTTAAGATAATATACTTGGTACAGGTAGTCAACAAATGCGAATAAAGGGCATTGCACATCTGGCAGATCGGCAGCGATGCGCTGCGCTGCGCGGCTCTCGGAATTTTAATATACATTGTTCTATGATGTTGACGACAGCGGACGGCTGCCGACTCGTTGTAGAAGAATGTAAAGAAAAGTGCCGAGAGCCGCGCATATTAGTATTTATTTATTATTATGCGCATCAATTTAAGGGCATTGCACATCTAGCAGATAGGCGGCGATGCGCTGCGCTGTGCAGCTCTCGAAATTTTAATAATATACATTGTTTTATGATGTTGACGACTGCGGACGGCTAACCTAACTTAACCTAACCTAACCTAACTTAACTTAAACTAACAGAACGTAAAAGCTTCTGCATTACTTTACTTGTCTCTCATTTACCATTTGTACTTTTCTCTTTTGTTCTTTACCTGGGTTCAGCTTACTTCTTATCTTAGTCATATATTTTTCTACTAGGTTACCGTATTTTGGTAGATTTTGGTTACAATAGTTCCAGCCACTTGCGAGCAACATTTGCTAAACATTTATTTGACATTCAAACCCCGTGTCTATCTTCTCCATACTAAGAGATTTCCTTGATCTTACTAGATGCCGCTTGTTTCATAACTCTTTACCTTTTCCCCACAATTAATTCTCTCTTGGAGTTTGTTTTGATTTTTCTGTTAATTTCTTTTCAAATCTTTTCAAACTTAGTTCTTGTAACAGTCGTATTTTTTCTCTATGTTAACAACACAAATAAATTATTATTATTATTTCATTACTTCAATTTAAATCACCTCTTGCAGAGTTATTAGGGCAAGGCAGTGCTCCGTTTTCAGTGTAGAGTGATTTACCAATTGTTCGGTCCTATCCTCCTGAGATATATTATTTCTTAAAGCACCAGTGCCACTTAGATTGGATCAAATAAAGTCTTTCTAATTTATGACTACTGGCAGTTTAGCTACCCTTTATTTTTAAGTTGTCAAGCTCTTTTTTTACATTAAGAATATAAATAGGTTTTTTTGGCTTCCATGCCTTTGTTTCTAATAGCTAATGGTAGTCTAAAATTTGGTCAAGGATTGATCATTTTTGTTTTATTGGCTTCTCTCAACATTGAACCATCACGTCCGTACAATATTTGTACATAAGTGCGTTTAAAAACCAAAATGTTCGAAGCCTGGGCTTACATGTGTTCTAGCAAGATGTCTTTCAAAATTTATCTCACCGTGTATGATAGAAAAGAGAATTGATAAAACGACAAAAATGATCAAAGAGTTGTTTAAGGGAGGGCGACTATTCAAAGATGGCGTCGAGTAGCAACAATGAGTGTTTATTTTGTAATGTGGAATTTAAAAAGAAAACAGTAGACTAAAGTGCTCGGAATGTAACAATGTAGTGCATAACCGGTGCTATCAACATTAAAACAAAGAAAAAGTAGAAGAAGAAGTGCCTTGTTAGTTTCCATGCAGTGGTACCGCATGCAGGTGAGGATGATTTAAGACGGACTTATCATTAGGCTCCTTACTCTCTAAGCCATTTAACCTATGTAGTTTTTCTATGACGTTAATATGCTATCAATGGCCAGAAAATACATAATTATAATGTTGCTGGCTCTGCTTATTCAAGAGCTCTGATCATTCTGGTATTTTTGGTGGTTTTGCTACTTCTGTTGATTTTGCTGGCTGTGGTATCTTCTTCCTTGCGGTGTATTCTGAATTTGTGAGTTTGAAAGCTGGGTGTAGTATTTATGATTCGAATGCCTGCTTTTTTAATTGCATCCAGTCTCTTTAAATAAACCGGAGAAATTAGAGAAATTTGCAAGATGATGTCCCCGTCTTCAGCTCTTCATTGTCGTAAAAACTAAAGTTGTGAAACATACTACTATATAACTCATGATATTCACGGTTTGCAAACGGTCTTTCAACCGCTATGCCACCGAGCTGAGCAAAAGTTAGGTTGACATTTAAAAAAAAAATCAAATACTAACAAATGGGAATTTTATTGATATACCTCTGGCAATTTTTAAAATGCACAAACAATTAATTAAAAAACTAACCGAATTAATAAATTGCTTTTTGAACACACCGTATATATGTTAGTTTAAGTTTGCTTGAAAATAAACAAATAGTGTAGCTATAAACTAGTTTATGGCGGTATAAACATTTGCAAGTTTTGATGATAAACTTGTGAGTAACGTTACAGAGAATCCGAACCAAATTTACATACGGCCCGAGTGAGTACAAAGTCGCACAATTTTGACTCCCACAGGAGCAACTTGGAGACTTATATTATTTATGTTTTAACGTTATTTTAACCTTATCTTAATCACACAACATTACTAAAATAAACTTCATAATTAAAACGAAACATTTAGATGTATAATTAATTATAATAGTGGTCATATTACTTTAATACATATATATTTTTATTAAATAAAATTGATTGACAATCAAATTAAATTGATTTTATAAAACACGAGCAGTTTAAAACCTCAACAGTTTATTTATATTAACATTTTGATACAATTATATATAAATGATAAAAGTACAACAATTATCTGGTATTTTATATATTACTTAACATAGAAAATCTATTATAATTATTGCATTTTATTTGTAAATACTTTCTACATTGTTAAATTGATATAGAGCTATGTACCAACTAATGGACAACCAATTATCCCGTGTAATTAGAAGGAAATCGATATCGATAAAAAAAAGCATTTCTTTTTCGTTTCCCCCTCACTACCCACAGACATTTTCATTAAGGGAAGAATGAGGGTTAAAATGTCTAAGAGAATCAATGCCACGCTTAACGAGTATTGAAACAGTTTAAATTCTAAACGTAACAATAAGAAAAAAGACAATAACGAATTTATTTTGGACCAAAATCGAAGCAGAGACAATTAATTGAACGGCGAACAGAACTTAGATTTTATTAAACTAAATAGAGTTTTTTATTAAAATTAAATAATTTTTTGAAAATTGAGTGCTTTTCGTGTATTTTCAAAAATTTTGAATTCAATTAAACATGCGTTTTGCAAAAAGGTTACAATTTTGCAGATAATGATTACTAATTTGCTCAAACTACAGGTATAAAAATGTTCATTTGGGAAAAAATAGAATAAATTCCCCTAAATCAGCGCTTTTTAAACTAGGTTACCAGCAAAATATAAAAATAAAAGGCATAAAAAATAAAAAGACAAAGGAACAGAAAAGTTAAAAAAACTAACACAAAAAAAGAAATTTTGTCGGCGCAAAAAATTTATCATTTTTTATATCAATTTATTTCTAGAATATAATATATTTTCATTAACTTATAGAAGTTTTCTATAATAATTTGAGTTTTGAAGGTATTAAATTATATTTTAAATTGTTTGTTTTTTGTACTAGTTTGTTATTGAATGTTTCAGTCATGCTGAAAGTTCAATTGAATTGTTTCACCATCGTTGGAATTCTTTGTAGATAGAGACCTTTTTTATTTGTTTGTATCGATTTTAAAGTTTTCCCAAATTGGCGATCTAGTTTTCTTGTTTAATTTTAAGACTGCTAAAAATATACAAGATTATAAAAACAATTTAAAATTTTTATTGAAAACTCACATTTTTTATCAATTAAAATCAAGTTTTATCAACACTACAATATCTTTAAAATGCCATAATTGAGTAAATTGTATATGTTAAATTATAAATTAGTTTTCTGCTTTATTTTTTATCTCTTCGGAGAGTTCTATTTGCTAAAGCTTTAAAACTCCTTCGCCTTCGCAGTATCATCTAAACATAATATTCTTTAAACTTCTTATGTAAAATGAAAAGATTCAGTAAAGCATTTTGAGAAGAGCTAAAGCGACTTTCACGGCTATTAAATCTAAAGGCTTACAAATGAAAGGGCAAGTAAATGGTTTTTACAGTCGAATTGCAAAGCTTTTTGTATTAGAAAATTTATTTTATTTATTCATTGCAACAATGGAAATTGTACGAGATTAATATTATTATCACTTGGCAGAACTTTATCAAAGTTTTGCCATAATTTAATTCATCAAACAATTTGAAAAGAAATAAAGCTATTCAACAATTAATAAAAATATTAATGACTACCAAATTAATTGTATGTTTCAATTATTTTTACATTTTTTCATGTTATAAATATATAAATATATAAATATTTTATTTTCACTTTGTTTATTATTACTTATTTTGTATTATCGATTTCATAATATCATTATAAAATTAATAAATAAATTAATTCACAAATAATTTTAATTAAGTCATATTCGAGTTTGATTTGTTTATATTGATTGCGTTGCTTAGCCCCAGTGCACTTATCGCTGTAATTTTTGCAATTTTCAGCATAAGTTGAACTTGATTTGTCGAACATTTAAACATGGCCCAAAATGATTAGTTTATAATTATAGAAGGGAATAGTTGCTATAATTTGTGCACATGCTATTATATAATTAGTTTATAATTATAATGCCAAAAAAACTTAATATGAAAATAATGTTAGCAGACAATTTTTAATATTTTTCAATTTTGCTGCAATTTTACTAACTTTATAGCGCGGACAGGATGATATAATTTCCTAGAAAAAAATCCGAGTCGAATAAAAAATGATAATTAAAAATGTATAAATAATATCTTGTTTTAAAATAGCGAGACTGCATATAATAAAATTTAACGTGAAACCGACGAGATTTATTGCCGGAAAAAATGCATGCTCCGCGCGAAATTTATGAAATAATAAAAAGCACTTCACTCATATAATAATAATCCGATAAATTGCAGCTGCTCGCGATCATTAATTTATTGATGTTAACACAACCCATCATTTTATAAATAATTAAAATTGGCATTGAAATGTGAAATTTTCAATTGCATCAATCACTGATTCGGTTTTATCGTCGCTACATTTGTGCAAATTTATCATTATTGATGAATATTGTAATAACATATTATTTGTAATTACTATATTATAACTATTAAATAATTACTACGCCATTACTCCATTTTGAAAATATAGTAATTATTTAATAATTATAATATTCTAATTTCAACTGTGGCTGCATATAAAAAAATTAAGGTGTAAATAATTATTATTTATAATATTCACATATAATTTGTGTCCTGTAACTGTATCAGCTGTATCTATTATACTCTAAGCTAGGAGACCTCACTACGTAAAAAGTAGAATATCATATATATACTAGTAAAATTATTTTAAAGTTTTCAATACCGATTCTTAGAACTTTTATGGATTAGGAACTGCTATCAAACTTAAATCAATATTGTCCATAGAAGAAGAACCTGAGAAACTAAAATAGTTTTCAGCTATGGATGATATAATAAATACGTTTGCTAAAAAAAGCAAGAATAATTGATCCAATAGATTGTTTTATTGAGTTAAGTTTTTCAAGTGAAATTTTTATAGCGAGATGTGAATAATAAATGAGTTGTGAGTGTGTTTGGAACACACAATAAAAGTAAACCTTTATTGCATTTATATTACAACTACACATTTTTAAACAAATATCTATCGAATTGGGATATTTCTAATTATTACATAATTATAATGCTATTGCTCCATGTAGTAATAAATTATTTAAAAATGCTTTGGGGGGCTCGAACCCACAACCTTTAGATACTATGTCTAGCCTGTCATCATTTGACAGTGTAATAAATAATTTAATTGCCATAGCAATATAATATAATTAAAGCAAACAAGAAAAAGAACAAATAAAAATGAAAGTGTTTTTTTAAGAAATATTTTCAATTTCCAATTACAGTGAAATCTCTAGTTGCGGACACCTCGAACAAGCGGACAAGTCCTATAACCGGACAGTTTAGAATGCACCAACAGATATTCATATATGTATCTTATTTTATTTTAAGCGATCATCTCGAACAAGCGGACAAAAATAGTTGCATTGTCAGTGTCTGCTAAGCGAAGATTTCACTGTACATATTATAGACTTTATTATAAGTTATTATTATTTATTAGCATTCGAGTCTATATTTTGCAACAGTTTCATTGATTGCTTCATCAGTACAAGTATGATGAAGCAATGAAAATGTTGCGAAATATAGACCAATAATGATTTATTTTTATTTTTATTTAAAAAAGTTTTGAATTTCCCAAATATAAATACAATTTAATTTTTATGTTTGTAATTTTAAATTTTGACCTTTTTAGTTCATTCATATTATTCAAAATCGCTAATATAGCATTCATAAAGACAATTTGCAATTCATCTTATTGTACATTAATGAAACTTTTACAAACTACTTTTGTTTATCACTTGCTGAAAACTTTACTTCTTGTTTTAGTTGAGATTGATCTGACAAATAAGAATTGCCAGTTGCAAAGTTTGTAAGATCCTGTTTCAGCTTATCTCGTTGTCCATTGTAATCAATATTACTATAGCTGTAAACAGTAATTTTGTTAATAACATTATTCTTGTTTGTTCCAAAATAAAGCTTGTAATAAAATATTCTTTTTTGTTTCAGGTAAGTTCATAAATTCCCTTTTTTGTAGACGCTACTGATATGGTAAGATAATAAACATTGTTTATGTAATATATACAGTATATAAAAATACTTTTTTAAAAATATACTATCTTTTTATTACTTGAATGTAGAATAATGACTTAGATATATTAAATAATTTCAAAATGGAGTAATGGCGTAGTAATTATTTAACAATTATAATATTTTAATTTTAACTTAGGCTCCATTTAAAAATTAAAATTGTAAATTATTATTATTTACAATATTCGTATAATATCGGTCGCCGCCGAAAATTTCCGAGTGTATTAAGCTAGCATAGACTAGACATACACACAACTATATATGTATGTGCAAGCATATAATGTAATGGATGTTTCAAAAATGCATTTTGATGTGGTTGTAGAACATAAAACCAATACCAATTGAGATACCTCCGTAGCTCAATTGGTAGAGCATTGGGCATGAAATTCAAAGGTTATGGGTTTGATCCCCATCCGAGGTGAATTTAAAATGGAGAAATGGCGTAGTAATTATTTAATAATTGTATTATTCTAAATTGTTTATAATTATTATTTGCATATTCCTATTATTTTTAATAATACATTTATAAATAATTTTATTGACTGCTATTATATGGATTAATGTAGACTATTATATACATAATATTAAAATAAAGACAGAATGAGTGGTTGTTTATTTTTAATTTATTTAATTATCTATATTTTTACATCGCATTGCTTGTGGTGGCAGGGTTTTGGTGTTGAAGCCAACCACCTTCTCTATATAACATATTTTCACTTTGTGTACTAATATTTGGCAGTACGGCACAAACAATTCAATTTGAGAATGAAACTACTTTTTAAATGGTTTCTAAAAGAGAGCAATTACTTTTATTTAATATTTTGTTTACAACGCGTCCATTAAAACAAGAAACTATTGCTAAACATTTTTCTCTTAATTTGATTTATTTTTATGTCGTTGCTGGCTGTCCCTAAACATTTTTAAGTTATAAATGAGCTAATAAATAAAAAAGAATGCCGGCGCAATACTTTGCAAATGTAATTCCCGCGGAATATTGTCGTAAATGTGGAAATTCTAAGAAACATTAACATATACGCACGTTTAAATTGACAAAGTTACGAGAAAGTTAAGAACAGATATGGGATTTCGCATCCTTATTGCTTTTACAGTTTCTAGGTTTAATAGCAATGGTATTAAATTGCAACTGGTGACATCTATTAAGAAATATAATGTCTTAATAATGTCGTAAAATTTCGAGCAGCAATTTGATTTACCTCGCACGTTCTATATAAAATTTTTAATATTATTTTTCTAATATCTAATTGTTTAAAAAACGTTTAAATTGATTATATCGCAAATCAAAATTATAGAGATATTTATAATTTTTTCAATGTTAGAAAATTTTTGGGGAATATTTAATTATTTAATAAAACAGTAATTTCAGAAATAAGTTTAGTTATTTCAACGTATTAATTAAAAGAAAAACGACAATTGTTAGTAAACCGGTGCATTATGTTTATGTTTCGTTTTACGATTGCCTTGATAATGGAAAGGAAATGTTTGGCTTACTTTACAATCTGTAACACGAAACTAATTTGAACTTTCACACGTTGTAACATGCAACTTTCGGTGGGGCTTTTAGAGCGCCGGTGTTTTGTCCCGAATTTGGTATATTAAATTTTAAGCAAAACAACTTTGATTGTTACTTGTATTATGCGTAATGAAAATTCATAAACTGAAACTGCAATAATAATAATAATGCAAAAAAGCTTAACATACAAATAAGATATTTGCTTAATCTAAAAATTGTTTTATAAGAAATTACAGTTTATTGTTAATTTTATGTTTAAAAAATTAAGAGATAACGGCAACGGTTCAAAGGCAGATCTCAAATTTGCAATTTTTAAATTGATCAGTAACGTATTATAATTTTTATTTATATCTGTTCTGTTAAAATATAATTTAATAAATAAAACAACTTTTATGTATCTTATTATCTTTGTGATAAGATATATTTATTAAAATGCACACATAGCAAAGGTTACCAGTCTAGTGATGCCGCAGGAACCAGATCCAGATCCGGTACCCTTCGAATCCGGCCAATATTTGAAAGATTTAGTTCCGGTCGAATCTTAATAACTATCCGGCCGGATCCGATATTAATTCTAAATAAATAAAAGTATAATAAAAATGTAAGAACATCCTGTATTATATTCCTGTAGTATTAAAAATTCAAAAATGTTCATTACTAAGGTGGGAAAATATAGAAATTGTCTGTTATTTTACATACAGGGCCGGATCAATGTAGAAATAATTTACCAAGAAAATCAAATTATATATCAAATTAAAGGAAATTTAATTTCCTGCAATTTTTGTTAAGAAAAAATTGATATATTTTCAATAACAAGTCGGGAAATTTGTAAACTGTCTGAAATTTTGTATACAGGGCCGGATTAAAACAAAAATAATTTAAAAATAATATCAAATTATATGTCAAATTAATGGCAATTCAATACAGTTTTGGTTCAGAAATTTTCATTATTGAAATTTTGCGTACATGGCCGGATCAAAATCAAAACAATTTACAACAATATTAAATTATACATCAAATTAAAGATAATTTAATTTCCTGCAAGTTTCTTTTTAATATGTCGGGAAATTTGATAAATGTCAAATTTTGAATGCATAGTCGCATTTAAGTAGAAATAGTTTACAAACAATATCAAATTATATATCAAACTAAAGAGAATTTAATATACTGCAAATACAGTTAAGAATTTTTTTTTTTAAATTTTCAATAATAAGTCCGGAAATTTGAAAATTGTATGAAATTTTGCATGCAGAGCCTTATTAAAGTATAAATAATTTAACAAATAATAAAAAAAATACAGAAAATTAAATCAAATTATATTTGAAATTAAAGGCAATTTAATTTTCTGTATTTTTTATTAGGAAAGACATTCAAACGTTTTATTAATAAGCCGGGAAATTTGATTATTGTCACAAATTTTGCGTGCAGGGCCGCATTTAAGTAAAAATAATTTACCAGCAATATCAAATTATATACCAAATTAAATATATTTTCCTGCAATTACTGTTACGAATTTTTTTTCAAAATTTTCTATAATAAGTCGTCAAATTTGAAAATTGTCTAAAATTTTGCATACAGGGCCGTATTAAA
>JARJEC010033977.1:0-10800 GCA_030264575.1 Tachinus sp. AB-2021 | reverse complement strand
TTTTTTGCAACTCTTTAAATAAAATTTGAGGATAGATTTTTAGGAAATATTTTGGCGATTATTACAAAAATGATTGGCATTTTTTTAAAACAAGATTTTCTAAATATTTTCGGAAAGACTTCTTTAAATTTAAAACAGTAGCAAGAAATGTCTTGAGAATTTTTCAGAATTCTTTTAATTGAAAACAAAAATGTTGTTTTCAATGTATTGTTTTGCAATTTTGTTTGCTAATTTCAATTAAAAATGACCAACCTTGATTCGGGAAAAAATATTATTAGTAGAAAAAATGAGTCAATAAATCACCTACAATGTAACTTCCTAGAAGGCTTACATTATGGCCAGAGAATATGTTATTAAGCAGGGCATAATTAAGAATTAAGTATCGAAAGTAATTTTGAAGAATTTTTTTAAAATCTTTCCAGCATTTTAATTCTTATCGGGTTGGAAAACTGTTTAATATTTTCTTGACATTAATAATATATAATTTGAAATGCAGCATTCCTTATAATAATACAAATGATTCATTACCTGAGTATACTGGCGAAAGAAATGCGGCGAAAATATTAACGAAGTTGTAGATCATGCCGGAGACAAATGCCCCGTAATAAACGCTACTGTTTGCCGTTTCTCCCAACCAAGAAGTGAAAATATTGTGGTAATCTGAAGAGGCTCTCGTGTAAAATGAGGGTCATTTACTTTATCTAGCAGCAGCATCGCAATATAATAGATTCATTACAGTTTTAAATGGCAGCCTGTAGGACGCCCGACACCAATATTACTCATCCGAATGCATTCGCACAAAAATAAAATAACGCAAGGTGGGGGTAGCAAATTTTTTTCCAACCCTGCGTAACGCACAATGCTAATGTGGGTCGGCCGGTCCGGACCGCCCCCTACACCCATGGACTTTAGGGACCGCATTATTAATTGAGTTTTCGAAAATCGTGTCAGCCATTTCTGATTTATAACCGGGGCGCTTGATGGCCGGGGAGGATTTATCGTCTCGGAAAGATAACATAATTATAAATAATTAAAATGTAACTCTGACGCTCTGACGATACTTTCGGGTTTCTTTTAAGGAAATTGGTGCGATGGGGCTCGAAGGGATGGTTATGATTGATTGTAACTAGAAACCGGATTGAATTAAAATTCTTGTAATGATTTTTGTTGAGTGGTTGGAATTTATTATGGTCGGAATGAGCACGGTGGTGGAGAAAACAAAGTTTTTCCCTTGTATTTTATTTGGTGTCGATCCATTAAAAGCATTAGAGGTATATAGCTGGTTCGTTCCGAAGCGTAGAGCGAGAGTTCTTGATGTTATTAACCAAAACATGGCTGTAATGGAAACGGGAGCCCTGATTGTTTTGTGCGATTGAAATGGGGGTTGGTTGGGTTGTGCTGTGTGCGAGAGCGAACTGGGGGCGCACAAGAGGAGCCGATGTCGAGGGGGTGGGTGTGCAGTCGAGCGCGCGGACCATTGTTGCGAGACCTTGCACGCTTTGATAGTTGATACAATGACCCGGGTGATTAATGGCCTAATCCCCGCGCGGCATACACAATGCGCTAAGATCGCGTACATTCCGGATATTAGGAATCCGCGCCCTTCACAATGGGGGTGGGATGATAAATTCATTAATATTATTAATGCACGGAATATCTCCACCACCTACTTTAAGCCCCGAGAAAAAATATATATTAAGAACAAACCAGTTCCGACCGTATCAATCAAAGTCATAAGTGTGTGGGTATAGGGGTTAAAAATAAGATGGAAGGGGTCGAGACATATTATAAATCAAGAGCAATCAAGCGCCTTGGTCCGGATTATTCCACATACATGGGTTTTAATTGAAATCTCTCAGTCAAACCCGCCCTCGCCCGACGTATTTCATCGGTGTCATCGGCAGCGGCCATTTATCAGCGCGGTAAAAATTGCTCAGTCTAGAGTAAAGGTGAATTTCAGCCGAGCAAACAAAAAATGTTGATTGGGACTTCTATATATAAGGGGATCCCAAGATAATCAATTTACCATCATCATTTTAATCAATTCTAAAGCATTTTAATTTAATTTTAATTAAAAACATTTTCTGAATATTTTATGTTTTATTATTATAAAAATTCAAAAATTGAATAGAAATAAGTAAAAGAATAAAAAAAGTTTTTCGGAATATTCAGCAAGAACAATAAGTTATGTTTACGTGACAGATAAAATAAATACATTTATCTATAGTTTTCCAAAATTATTATTTTTACAGAAATTATTAAAATATCAGATAATCTAAAAGAGAAGGAATATGCAAAAAATTTGTTAAAAATCGCGATTTATCGAATAAAAGTATAAAAAAACTCGACACAAATAAAAAATATTAAAAACATACAGCGACAAATGCAGATGAAATTTCTACATTTGTCTCTGAAAAACTGCGATTTATTGAACAAAAATATACTAAAAAGCATTATTATTTAGGGCGGTTTTTACTTTATTTATAACTAAACATAAAAGCACACAAATAAAATTTCCTGTAATCCAAAATTAAAAAACCTGGGTCAAAGAACAAGACTTATCGAAATAAAGACAATAAAAATCCAGTTCAATTTTGATAGAAAATTAGAAGAATAAAGGTCTTTATAATTGGTATTCATTTTAAAGATAGTAAAAAACAGTAAAAATACATAATAGAAAGTTGAAAGTATATATGTCTCTCAAAATTTTAGAAAATCCGGTCGAATAATTAAACATTTTGATATAAAAAAAATGTTTAACTTCAAATGAATTTGATGCCAAAACAAACAACAGTTTCACAAATTAACATGATACGAAATCTGGTTTTATTATAAGAAACTTTTTAGATTAGAAAATAAAAATCCGGCGCCAATAAATGAAATCAGGAATAGAAGAAACAAAACTTTGCCGCGAATAGTAACAATTCGGCCTAAATATAGAGTTAAAATTTTTATTTTAAAAAACTAAAATTAGCTAAATAATTCAAAATTTATTAAAATAAATTTTAAAATGTTAAAACAAATAAATTAGATTGTAAAATTAGTTTCAAAAACTAAAATATTACACAAACCGGCTTATCGGGTACAGAAAATAAATATTTTGCTTTTTATGTACCAGATTTTGATAATTTAGGCCAAAATTTCCGAAAACCGATACATAAAAGGAAAAAACCTTTAATGTCACGGCCATTATAAAAAACATTTTTTCTTAAGCAATAGAATTTCAAGATTGACGGTGAAACAATTTAATTTTAAAAATAGTTAAGAAGCGAATTTTACAAAAATGAATCCGGCTACATAATTGAAAATAGTAATAAAATAAACAAAAATAGTTGTTTATAAGCAAAAAAAAAATGGATTGCAAAATAAATTTTAGGAGGAAACTTTTTAGACTTGAAAATAAAAATTCCGGCATTGAAAACTCAAAACTTTGATGTTTAAAAAAAAGTTTAAAAAAATCAGCCAAATAATTAAAAATTAACTATTATCGTATACAAAAACATTGATTAAATGAAAACAAAAATCTTAAAAAATATAGAGCATTTTTAACAAGATACTTACTAAAAACCGGTCGGCCGTTACAGAAAGAAAAATTCCAGCAGAATGTATAATATACTGTATATATTACAAATATAAAATAACATATCATAAAAATTATATTAAAAAAACAGTATATATATATATATATATATATAAAATGTATTCATAATTTGGATTTTGACTGAGATAATTTAAGCATTTATTGTCATATTAATTGTTAAATGTTATGTAGAAAATACCATCAAAAATGCAAAATATCAATAAACTGTTGCAAAATTATTGTAACGTAATTTTGCAAAATATCTACAAACGTAAAGTAACTATTAAAAAACATTGAGGATCTGAAGTGTTGTAAAATGTGCATTTAAATCGAAAAAATGCAGAAAAAATCTAAGAAAACCCCTGAATATTAAGAAAGTATAGTAAAAAATATTGCAAAAGATGTAGAAATAGCTGAATATGCAGAAATAAATTAATAAATACAATGAAATATCTTGTAAAACGTTAATGTAAATATATAATAGAAAATGTCAAAGAACTGTCAGAATATGGAGAATATGTTCAAAAATGTTAAATAATTCTATATGTTAAAAAATGTATGTAAAAAAGTTGCAAAATTATTGTAACGTAATTTTGCAAAATATCTGCAAACTTAAAGTAAATATTAAAAAACATTGAGGATCTGAAGTGTTGGAAAATGTGCAATTAAATCGAAAAAATATAGAAAAAAAACTAAGAAAAGCCGTGAATATTAAGAAACTATAGTAAAAAATATTGCAAAAGAAATAGCGGAGTATGCAAAAATAATATAAAATGTTAAAAAACTGTCGGAGTATGAAGAATATGTTCAAAAATGTTAAATAATTCTGTTAATATGTTACAAAAATGTATTAAAACAATATAAAAATTTTGACTAGGTAATTGGTCGAAACTAGTCCGCTTTAACAAATTTCTTTCGTGATAAGATAAATAAAAAGTTGTTTTATTTATTAAAATGCAATATCACATTGTAAAGGCTACCACCATTCAATTAACAAAATGTTTACCAGAATCAAATAATTTTGATAGTATAGTAGCCCACAGCTATGTTGCCATATCTATGTATTAATTGAATGACGTATAGCTAAAACTATAAAACAAAAATCTAATGCAAGCAAACATTAAAATTTTTATCTAACACGCTAGGGGTCGAATATCAAAATTCTTTAGACGGGTGGTTTCGAAACCACCTTCTATTCTGTTCAAAAGCTGATCAAAACCTTGCCATCAGAAGCTACAGGCTTATTTAGGGACAGTGGTGTAAAACATAAAATTAAAAAAAATTGCGAAGATAGAAATGTATATAACATTGTTGCAGAAATAATTGAAATGAAATTACGGATATTCAAAAATTATTGATTCTGAGATTTGCATAAAAATCATGAAATATACAAACTCTGCAGATGATTAATGAAGACTTCTGCAATACGCATAGTAGGAAGTAAATTAATTATTCATATTAGTTTGAGGCGAAATGTGTAGTAACCTAGATCTCGGCCGATTTAAGTGGGAGAAATGTCCACTGACCTAGAAAGTTTCTAAAATTTAACTGTACTTGCCACCCTAAATTTTAATGAGTGTGAAACAATCGTGACAATTCGCACCCCCTTAAGAAATTATGTACATATCGTTTTCCCCATGAGATTGGAAGAGTTGAAAGGGAATCACTTTGCGTGCAATAAAAGTACCCAAAATTTATTGACGTACACACTGGGGGCCCGTTCCGCACACTTTTACGAGCCAATAAATTTCACCTGCCGCGTTTTATTTATGTTAATCATTTTTATTTTGATGTAATGAGTATGTAAATGGTTGTATTGTTAAATATTTAAGATGCTGAGAGATAAGGTTGTATATTAAGTGCTGCTTCTGAAATGAGGAAATGCACTCGGAAGCGAGGACCTTGATGGTTAATTTGTCCCGGTCATGAATCGCGGACATGCAAAATTACTTAGGCCCCGTTGTCGTAATAGTACAAGCCCGACTGCTGGGGACCCATGCCACCGCGATTTCAGTCATGTAAGTGCTGTAAGAATTATGATCCGGGTGCTGAAAATAAAGGGGGTAGGAGGTTGAGGCTTTTAGAGCAGCCGGCGTGACGAGGAATAGAGCGAGAGAGGTTGGGACTTTTCCCCCTCAGTCGGCATAGAATGTTAGCGGGAGTGCGAGAGAGTGAGGTGTGCGTGCGCCCGGCATATAGTGATGTTTGAAACGCTGACAGCTTGCCAGTACTATTACAAGCCCGAGTCCACCAATCCGCTGCCAGTTCACAGTGCAAACCGACTGTCGAGGCAACAAGAACACCCCGCGCTTTTGACATATCAGTCCTGCCGACACATCACCACGAGGTTCCTCAAAAACACAAAATACGCGAATAATCCGCGCGGATATTTAATGTGCGCGAGTGATGTTGATTGAGTGATAATTAAATTAAAGTTAAAACAGTGGCCCATGAACACATGTTGCGCGTAGTGACGGTGCGGATAAATGAAATCCAAAAAACGAAAAACACAAAGGTAATTTAGCCCAAATAAATAACGCGCAACGTGTGCGGCGCGGAATTGCATTCCCTCAATCAAATGCGCTAATTGACACGTTAAGGTCCTTCATAATGGACGACGATTTATAAAATGGGACTAAACGTTCACGGTTTAATTCATGCGATTATACGAACCACCTCGGTGCATACGGGGATGCTTATGTAATAAAACCAGTTTTCAATTCAACCGCGCGGAATTACCAATTACTGTTATTCTTGTTCATTATTTTAAGCCCACAATATAGTTTCTTAAAATTAATTAATCAATTAATTAGGCGCAATTTATCATAATTTTTATCGCAATGATTAATTCAAACTAATTAATAATTACGAGCCGTAAATCCATCAAAGGAAATTTGCATCAAATTTTTATTGCGCAAATTTTTTGATGGATTAATTTGGGAAAGTGCAAATGCTTTTTTATTGCAATTAAATTTTTTGTTCCATTTAATTTACATGGAAATTGCATTGCATTTTTTTACGTGTTTAATTTTTATTAATCAAAACGTCATAAATTTATATCTAGTGTCAATTAAAATTCAATGTCGCGCACACGTATGCTAAAATGTTTTGACAAAATAAAAATGTTTTAGCTTGGCTTTAATTGAAAAATTTAATAAATCTAATTAAAAAAAATTATTGAAGTATAAATTAAAAACATATTTAATGGTATTATGTTTACATAATATATGTATATATACACTCATAATAGGTTACATATTTTGTATGCTTGTTATATATTTTTTTTTTGGCATGATTTATCTACAAAAATTTACAAAACTATTTTAAACATTTGTATTTTATTGAATTTGACGATACTTCTTAAAACACATTTTTTTGTATTTTCAAAATTGATTTTTATTTTTATCTTGACCTATTTCATCATCAGAAGAAATATTTTAAATATGCTCATGTTTTACTTCGGTTGGCACGTTTTTACAAAAATCCAATATGATTAAAATTGTTATGAAAAACTACTTAAAATTTTATTTACTTATGCTGTGGAAATATTATACAAATTAACAAGGTGCAATTTAGGAAAAATATTTCAAAATTTTGGATTAAATTTTCCAAATAATATATTAATATATTTTTAAAAATTTGTAATTAAATTTTCCAACTAATATATTATATACCACCATACTTCGAATAGTATGAATTATTTGGAAATTCTAATTTTGAAAATTAAACCTTCAACTTTTTAGTTTACAGAAGTGGTTATTAATTTTAACAATTTTCAAAAATTCAAGAAAAAATTTTCAAAATTTCGGATTAAAATTTTATATTACTACATAGACCAATTTACCAATTATTCAGTTGATTAAATTACCTAAGCTCACTTTTTATAATTTGAAAATTTTCAGAAAATTATGAAAACAATTTTTCAAACATTAAAAAAAATTAACTTTTAAGTTAATTTAAAATGTATTTTTTAAGTATATTTACTGAATTCAATTGAAATATTAAATAATGTAGTCTCAGTCTCATAACCGACGCTTTTTGACGTTAATTAAGTTGTTCAAATGTTGTGAAAGTAGTATTTGTATTTGTTGGATGTATCCAACTGGTCATCGACCTGTAGGTCTTTCATCCGGGTGTATACAAGAATGTCTCGAGTTAAGGATTATTACTTTAAAAATATGTTTCTGATAACTGGAGCGCCATTAAATGTTTCCTAATGGAAAATCCATGCAAGTTCTGACCATGACTAACGTTGCTTAACTTCTGCAAACATTTACATCAGCCGCACTGGATATGTGCCTCCGGCGATTTTAGTTTGGAAATTAAGCTTTGAGTATAAATACAGATTGAGGCCTGTTTTGCTTCAAAACAATAAATTAAAATCTCTTAAATATTGGTGAATTTAAATGTTTCAGTTTTTTAAAACGATGTATTTGTTTTTATGATGCCCGTCACCAATTTTGAGCAAATTTACTCAAAACCATGACTTGGGATCTCAATTCTTAATATACTTACTTATATTGTTGAGTTCTGAGTATATTTGAAAGCTATGAGTTGAAATATTAAGTATTTTGGTATCTTTAGCCTCAGCAAGGCGGGTACGAATTGAATTGATTAAGATTTGCTTGTAAAGGTAGTATTTGCAATTTATCTTTAAATATAGGTATAGCTTAAGACATATTTTGAAAATATTTACTAAAAACTTCTTAAAATATTACACATTTTAAGCTCGGCATCATATTTAATCCGATGAAGTATTGATTTGAAAATTTTAAGTTTTTGAGTATTTTTTGCAAAACATGTTAAGTTAGGTTAGAAAATTTTACTGCAACCATGATGGAAGTTTATAACACTTTTTTGAGTATACAAAATATTTTGTAAACATTTAAGCTGATAGGTGAAAATTGTAGCCATAGATGAAAATAAATAAAATGATTTGTGTTATTGTCAAAATTCGGAAAAAAATGGTAAGTTGAGAAATTAAAAAATGGTTAGGTAATGATCGAAAGAAGCAAATGATGTAAATCCAAAAAGGTGTTCGCATTTAGAATGTAATTAACACGAGAAAGAGAAACTATTTATTTCAATGTTTTAGAAAAATCTTTTGTATCAAATTTTTTGCTTTGGTATACAAATTTTGCAACTTAGACAAAGAAAAAACTTGAAAACATCTTTTAAAATTTTGATATTAATGTTTGGATGCTTTTATAGTGTTTTGAGTATACAAAGTTAAAATAGAGTTTCAAAGCATTTTTTTAAATTTTTCATTTTTTATATTGTTCCATATATGTTTTGAGTATATTTTGACAAACAAAATAACTTCATATTAAGAAAATTGTGCCATCATCTAGTCAGAGACTATTTATTTTAATATTTAAGATTCAAAGTTGTGAGTTGAAAATTTAAAAATGATAGCTTCGGTACAGCTTTCAGTATTACTGAACGAATAAAATCATTCAAATTAACAATATACAATTTCAAAATTTGGGATTTTTATAAAAATCTTTGACTATTCATAATACCCCACACATTGTAAGTATATTTTGTAAAAAATATAAGTAGTAGATATTTAGAAAAATTTTAGCATTACCTTACCATGATAAAAGAGAAAACTTGTTTTGTAAATCGAGAAACATTTTTACTTTTCTCCGTACATAGGGAAAAGTATTGCATTTATATCAAAAGTTCGAAATTGAAAAATTTCAACTGAAATTTACATTTTGAATGTCCAAAAAAGTGGTTTTTAGAAAAATATCTGTATGTATGTATGGATGTGTGTATATGTGTATGTTTATGGCAGGCGTAACTCAAACAGCTTTTAAGATATTGTTCTGAAATTTGTGGAATATATTAGAAGTAAGCTCTAGTTCTGCCGCCCAAAAATTCGTTTCGATTGGTAAAGTTTGTAACACGTGGTGGTCAATATTCCTTCAAAAATTGCCATAAACGGCCACGATTTGAACAGAATATCAAATGAAGAAAGTTAGTTGCTTCATTCTATAGTTATTTAACCCTACAAATCAAACTAAATTTGTTTTAGATTGATATTTTAATACCTAAAGGCATTAGAAATGCCAAAAGGAAATTTATTTGTCAATTTACAAGAAAACTATGAAATTTATAACATTTCATATATACTAATTTGTATAGATCTAAAATCTGCTTATTTTTGTTTTTGTTTCAATAAATAAGTTTAAATTACAAAAAAGTTACGATTTTGTTAATTTTCCCCCTTTGGGAGCAATTAAAAAACCAATAGATGGCGCTTTTGAAATGGTCAAATGCGAAAAACAAAACCTACGTCAAAACTCTTGAACTACAAAAATATAAATTAAAATTATATAAAATCGGGACAAGCAAAGTATGTCCTACCGGGTCCTCCTTTACTATTATACTATCCGCCACCAACACATGCCAATATTCTACTTATTTTATTGAATTTAAAACGATTCTTTGTAAAGAACCGAAGACGGAAATATATTATTGGGGAAACAGTTTTAATACGCATTGCGACCTTTAGTTTTAATTGTTAATACTCTTTGATAGATTTTTATGTTTTGAAACGTTTGTGTATACATATTTGTACAATACATATTTGTCTCTTAAAATTTGTAGATTAAGACCAATAAAATGAGTCTACATAGATACTACATATATTATGAAATTTTATATTTACTACAACCTGGCATAACCAAGTTGAACCAAGCCGGTCAGGTTTTCAAACGGATTTGGGGGTAGCGCTAGAATATATGCACCAATCCGGTATTACTCTACTTTTGTAAACACAATGTTATGACTATGCGAACGCATCAGATTGAATGCGAAGACTGGAAATCTAAACGTTGCACTTTGTCTCGAACTATACAATACTCCCTTACCCTTTTTCACCACTTTTTCTGAGCGAAGGCTTAACTTTAGTTCAACTTAATTTTGTTGAGCAGTACTACAAACGTATTTTGAGTAAATTTACTCAGAAAGAGGAGTTGAAAACCTGAAGGTTTTGTCAAACCAAACAAATGATTCAAATACAAGAAAGCTCAAATATTTAAATATTTTCAAAATTTGAGATTTTTCAAAATTGTAACCAACAAGATAATTTAGTTTAAAACTTTAATTCATAAAATTAACGAAAATATCAAATATTATGAAATAAATTATTGGGTATACCTTTACACGTATTTTGAGTACGTTTACCCATAATTGTGTCGAAAACTTAAAAA
>JARJEC010033961.1:0-20968 GCA_030264575.1 Tachinus sp. AB-2021 | reverse complement strand
ATTATTTTCATTCTTGGCTTTTTCTAAAATGCTCCTTAAACATGTGTTTATATATATATAAGTAAAACATTTAAAACGAGTCTATCACGAGCCGTGCAGAGGCAAGTGTCCCAATTAGACAAGTAATCAAACTACTAATGTGTATTAAACCTGATTTTTTTCTACTTCTGCAATGAGATATTAATAAATTCAATAACTTTTATTATAATTGTTATTAGATATTTTTGTTTTAGAAAGGCAATTTCCTAAACATGTTATTTTATTTCATTATAAAAAAAAGTTTAATATATAATATATTTTTGCTATTACGAGTACGTACATTTATATTTTATTTAAATATCTATTTTTTTATTAATTTTTATTTTTAACAATATTAATATTATTATTTTATTAAAGATTCAATATTGAATCAATAATGCATTTCCTGTAATTAATTTAATCAATATTTTAAAAGCATATGCAGTTAAATCTATAATTTTATAATCTCATATATTGTTTCATTTAATAAGTGAGATGTGGAGATATCGTCACTATATTGGAATGAGGTAATATTCTGACCAGATCTGAAATAAAAGCAACTGACAAATTACATGAATAATGCAAATACTTAATTTGCGATTAAATTATTAAATGGAATTAAAAAGTTGATATTAGAATGTTGTAATTATAAAATAATTACAATATTCAAATTTTAACATTGAAAGTTAAATATTTACTGAGAGTATTAGAAACATTTTAGAAAATATATTTGGAAAAGGATTAACACTCTTTAAAATTATCGAACCATTTTAAACACGCGTGTTGCAAATCAATTATATTGATGAAAGACCTAAATGAATTGTAAAACTAGATAAAGAAATGAAATTGGATTTTGCTGTTACAGACGCACACTAGTTCAGAACTGCTCGGAACCTGGCCGAAACTCTAAAAGTATGCATATTAATTTGAAGATCGGTTTTTATCAAGTTTTTGGTGCCGCAGATCACATATTTAATATCAAAATTATCAAATTCAAAATAATTGATTTAAAATGGCGGCTATATTAAAAAATAGTTAGCTTATCACTCTCAAAAATTGGAACATGGACTTTTCGGGTTCGCTGATTACTATTTTGATGTACAAATAATCAAATTAAAAATAGAAGACGTTTTTAATAAATAATTAGTTTATTACTCTGAAAAATGCACTGTTGGATTTGACATCTTCGATCTTCAATTTTAGTATGGTAATCCTTCAGAATTGTTTGAACACTTTTTTTTTATAAAATTTCGTTACTTGTTTATTCTTTAAAAATAAATAAAAATGAAAAGCTATGCTAAAGAGTAAACAATTAATTAAAAACCAACTGTCTAGAATACTTGTAAAGATAAAAATATTATTAAAACCGTTAATACATGTGTCCTTAACCTAAATTATTAAAAATTAAGTAAATTATTGTCATTAATCAAAGTACAAGATGCGAACGCAAATATGCATTGTAACACTAAATTGTAAATATTTCCGAAGAGGTAAAAAACGGTAAGTTATTTTTACAATATTTGATTAATATATAGGTCAGGAACATTGCCCGAAATAATCAGCTTGGACATATGTAGACAAAAAAAAAGATAACTCTGTTAGTACATCGAAGAAAAAAACAAATAATTATAAAAATCAAGCGTACGATTCATCAAAGAAGAGAAAACATTTGAAAAAATATAACTAGATAAAATTGTTCTATTTACTTTTGGTGACGATATATTTTGTTAAATTAAAAACGGAGTCGTGATTATAATTATATTGTTACTTTTCTCGAACACTGTAACTTGACAGCAAAGCGTCGCGCACGTGATTTTTATTGAGCAAACTTATAGTCGTGGACTAAGAAGTATAAAATATTTTCACTTTTTCTTTTGTGAATACTCCAAAGCCTTTTCTACAAAAATGCATTGAAAAAACATCAAAATTTCAACCTTAATTTTTTTAGTTTTGGGCAATAAAATAGGGCATTTTCCCTATGGAAATATAACCAGTTTGCGACGGCCAGATTGTAAAACTGAACCGATAAACACCGAACATATCAGAATAGTATTTATTACCTTTCTTAATAGACACAGTGACAAACATATTATATATTTAAAAGAAATAATTTATAATTAATAGAAACACATGGATTTTAGAGAAAGATTTTAGTTAACCCGGATATGTCTATATTCCCGCACAATATAGAAATAGCATGTATAAATCATGAGGGTGGATAAGAGAAATCTCGCAAGAGCAAATAAATCACACCGCTTGAATCAAAAATTATTATGGATTGAATAAACAAACCATTTTTTCGCAAACGCAAAGCATATAATATATGACCCGAATCCGTTTGAAATAAATAAAATATTATAAACTCAATATAAAATTGGAATTTATATATATGACATTAATCACATGAATAAAATCAACAAGAATTGCTTGGAAATGAATATTATACTGTGCCAGCATTAAGCTCGGCTCGAACCAAATTGAAATCCAATAATCTTAAATAGATATTCAACACAAAAAAGTAAGCCGTAATACTTTTTATTATTATGAGATGTGATAAAAGCACGCAAAGGAAAACATTAACAATGATCATCATTTCTGATCGAATCTTTGACGTTGAGTATATATAGAAATGTATTGCCATTCAGGATTAAGTAAGTAAAGTAAAATATGTTTCCTTTGCACTCATAAAAATATTCAATTTAAATTTTTAATTTGTAATTTATCAAATTTATACACTATATCATTAAATTTTATTTTTCTTAATAATTCAGGATAGTTTAGGTTTTTGAAAAATTAACACGTTAAGATTATTATTGAAAATATTCGAGATATTTAAATAGTGATTAATAGTATAAGTAGAGAGCGTTTACTTAAAGTGCGAGCTTGTTGCATGCACAACCGACTTTATGCGTTCTCTGCATGAATGCCATTCAATTTTCTTTGTTAATTAAATATCAATTTTTGTTTATTGTAACATAAGTACCGTGTTTTAGAAAATTTTAAATCAAATTATTAAAGAAAACTTATTAAATAAAACAATTTACTATGTTCTATAACACAAATTTATTCTCTCAAATACGTTACTAGTTTCGCCTTCACTAGAGCCTTCTACGGATGTTACAAGTTACATAAGATTACTTTTCGTAATGACATGCTTTTAAAATTTTAAAACATGATGAGGAAATCGTAGTTTAACAAGCTGCTTATATATTACCATAAAGATATTGAACTAGAATATTGAACGCTAGCAGTTCTTTGTGTTAAAGAGAATCATTTAAAATTTAATAAAATCAGAAGAATGTTAACACGTTTTGGTGGAGGAGAATATAAAAGTGATGGTGGACCCGGTCGTCCTGTTCAACACGCTTCGCTTGGCCAGGTTTTATATAATTTTTATTTATATTTTCATATTTTGTGAGTTTTGGCACTGACTTGACAATGATCAAATAGGTTTTGTATTCCGCATTTGACCCTTTCAAAAGCGCCATCTATTGGTTTTTTATTTTGTCCTAAAGGAAGAATATAAATTCATATCTTTTTGTATTTTGGAATTTTTTAATGAAATAAAAGCCAAATATGCAGATTTAAGAGCTTTACAAATTACTTTATATGAAATTTTGTCAATCTAAAACTAATTTAATTCAATTTCTAGATTTAAATTACTAGAATTGAGCAACTACCTGTCTTGATCTGTTATTCAGTTGAAATCGAGGCAGGAAAATTGACACCGCCTGTAGCACAACTCGAACTTACTTCTATTATGTTATATTCCCCAAATTTCAGAACAATATCTTAAAAACTGTTGGAGTTACGCCTGACACACACTTACACACATACACACACACACACACATACAGATTTACATACATATAGACATTTTTCTAAAAACCACTTTTTAGACTCGGGGACCTTCAAAACGTGTATTTACGTTGAAACTTCAATATCAATTTTTTTGTATGAATCCAATCCTCTTTTTTATTATCATATCCATTATTTGAAGCTGTATTTTTTTATAATTTATATTGATTTATTATAATTCTTTAAATTTAATGGTATAGTAGAAGCTTTAAATGCATTGCACATCAGACAATGCGCTGCCGATGTTCCAGATGTGCGATGCCATTTATGTATCTTATATATTTGTAGTTTAATTGTTTTATAATTTCCAAATAGATATAACAATTAGATACCATGAGGAATCTGTAGTTTTAAGAATTTTACGACTAATTAATTTACTTGATAATTTTCTAGATTTTTAAGACATTTTTTATTTCCATATTTGTAATAATTTATAAATTACTAAATAGTGTACTTATTCAAGTTCAAATTACTAAAAATGTCCATTAAATTCTTCTCGGCATAAGCAAGATTGCTTTAAACTAGAGACATTTTTTTTTATAGATATCTCTCTAAGTATTTTTGTTCGACGCGGTTGTAGAACAAATTATGTTTCTCATTATTGCCTTCAAATGTAAAGCCTTCGCCCGGTGTCGTATTATAAGAGAGGAGAATCAAATCAATAAAACGAGGAAACTTTGAGGTACGAATTTTATTGCCAATCCGATACCCAGCTGTAAAGGTCCACTGCACTTCTGTGTTTTGTGTTTTGCTATCTTATCTTTTATTTCTGAACACGGTTTAATTTTACTTCGTTTCTGGAATTTGTTTTATTTGTGATTATTTTAATTTTTTATGATTATACGCATTAATGCTACATGCATTAATGCGTATAATTGGGATTTGCAAAAATAAAATTTTCAGGCATGTGCAACAAAATCAATAATAAATACGCTCTAAAATAACATAATATGTAGTATATATAACAAATGTGAGTGTGCTTAAATCACACAGCAGAATTGAAACATTTATTATAATTTTTATAAAAAATTTATTAACCGCGGAAATCAAACCTGGAAGCATTGTAGAAGGTCTCTTAACCGCTACCGGCGTATAAATTATTAAATGTGTATCAAAGTAAATTAATCAAACCAATTTCTTTACATTGATATGGAGTTATATATCTGACATTAACAAATATTATTAATTAGATTGCCAAATTCGATTCGTTTATGTTGATGATGCTCCATCTCAATTAAGCTCATCACCGTCTTTCTCTTTTGCGACAAAGTTTAATTTTATATGCAATTGACGCAAAAAAGAGAGAAGATAAAAACAATGAGTGAAATTCAGCATATAAAAATCTGCAATTGTTCAGCAGGGTGTTTCAAAATATCTGTACATTATGTTTTAAAATGTTTATGCAGTGTATTTTACAATTGTTACACCGGGTGTTTTAAAATGTTTATAAAGATTGCATAAAAATGTTTTACAGGGTGTTTTATAGTGTTTATGCTGTGTTTTAAAGACGCTAAACAGGGCGTTTCAAATTTTGCATACATGGTGTTTCAAACGTTTTAGACGACATGTTTTAAAATGTTTAGACAGAGTTTTTCGAATCGTTTATAGAACGAGTTCAAACTTTGTATACTAGGTGTTTCGAAATGTGTATACAAGGTATTTTAAAATGATTACACAAGGTGTGTTAAAAAGTTTATACAAAGTATTTAGAATAATTGATATGCACTGAATGCTTTATC
This sequence comes from Tachinus sp. AB-2021, assembly GCA_030264575.1. NCBI lineage: Eukaryota > Metazoa > Arthropoda > Insecta > Coleoptera > Staphylinidae > Tachinus > Tachinus sp. AB-2021. The sequence goes on along the minus strand of JARJEC010033961.1, from coordinate 15,353 downwards.
CAGTGTGCTTCAAAATCATTATACATGGTGTTTTAAAACATGTATTACAGAGCGTTTTAAAATTGTTACACAGGATATTTTAAAGTGTTTATATAGGGTAAATAAATATTGTTATACAGGGTCTTTCAAAATTTGCATACAAGGCGCTTTGAATTCTTTATACAGATTTAATACAAAAAATAAAATAGCTCTCATTTTTCACGGGTTATCGCCAGTTATATAAGTAATTGGTATATTTTGTTGCAATTCTATTTATAAAAATAACGTTTTATCATGTGATAAATAGACATAATATGTCAGAATAGCGATAATGAATAATGACAGCATTTGCTTTGTTGATTATATTATAAACCTAAAGACATAGACATATCAATATTTATTTTATTTGTATAATGTTTCTAAATAATTTTATACATTTCTTTAAACAACAACTTTAATTAGATTTTTTTTAATTTAAATTAGAAATTTGCTATAAAATGGTTTAAATGCAAATTTTCCTTCTGACGGACTGAACACCTTATAAAATATAATATAAAAATACACATAAATTGCCGCTAGTAGTAATTAAAATTCACTCTTTGAACTGTGTCAAATGCATAGCAGTGAAGTTACCAATTTGTTAAATTTTATAAAAAAATTTAATAATATATATTGAATTGTTTTTGAAGAACTAAATTAAAATAAAATCAATCTTATCTGCAAATATTCATTAGCCACTTTAAATGTACACGAAAATCTAATTAACTTTACAACTAAAAGGGAAATTAATTTACTTTCTCACTGAAGTTCTGTACCCTTTTCCTGATGGTTTGGCTATTTCGTCCGTAAAATAAAGCAAAACACTAAAAGTATTAAAATTATAGCATATAATTTATATTCAGTGGTAGTAACTTTATAAAACCGTCCTACTTGATGTATAATAATAATATATTTCATTTGTGTCTACTTGATCTAGAAATAATCTAATGATTATAGTTTGACCTACTTCTTGGGGTAATTAAATGTATATTTTAGTAGTTATCAGGTATATCAAATTATATTTGACTGCCTGTTGTTCCTTAAACAAAAAATATTAAAAAAATAAAAATTTTATTTAAGCTATAATTATTTATTAGTCATTATACGCATAATTTTATTTTTTTAATATCTTTATTTACTTTCACAGACAGCTGAATCGTGTTTTATATAATTCAATTTGTTCATTTACCACTGAATTATTATAATCGTCATCTGTAAATGTGTTTAATGTCTACATCTCAAGAAAAATAACGTATTATATAAAATGTGTAATAATCTAAATCTAAATTTCAATGCATTACTTAAAAACACAATAAGTGTGGCATTCGATACCGTCTAGACTTAGGGATGCCTGGTTTTTAAAGTAAAATGTAAAGAGGCCGACGTACCTAATATGCATGTGGCCAAATTTTGTTTTATTTAGTTCATAATAACTTACTGTGATAGTAAATCATAATTCCAGATGTTTTAATGTTCTATTTGAACTATATTACAAGTCACTATGAATTAAATAAAACAAAAATCGATCTGGCTTTTAGGTAAGTAGGATGGTATGGGGTACCTGATTTACCTTTGTGTCTTTAAGTAGTTTATTGGATGTGAAAACTAAAACAAATCTGAAAATGACTTGAAAAAATTGGTCGCTAGCTCTTACCAATTTATATGAATATGAAGATAATTTGTGTACATTTCTAAACAAACTTTTAATAAACATTTATTGCTTTTCAAATTATTATATAATTAATAAATGGCAACATGTTCTTAATCAAGCAATCACAAAATTAAATTAAAGGTTAAGATTTTCATGTTAATTGTCATTAAATTGATAAATCAATTACAATTTTCATAATATGTAATGACACTTTCTACTAATGTGTTTGACAGTGTTGCTTGTTGCTAGGCAACTTTATTGCCCTTGCGCAATAATAGCCATATAACGCTCGCTTTTTGATCCAACAAATAACATTATAGTAGCAAAATTAAATTAAAACTCAATTTATGACTTTAATAAAAAAAATTCATTATTACATCAGTTTTAAATAATAAATATTTGCAAATCTATCAATTCTTATTTTATTCATTGAAATATTATTTTTATTCAAATTAGTTTTATTATTATATTAGGTTTTTAATTAAAGGTTTATCATTAAAGAATATAATAATAATTATTGAAAAGTAATCATAAATTCAAAAAAAAAGTGAAATACATTATATCTATAATTTAAGAGAAAAGCTGTGTTATATTAATTAGACAATATAATATATGTTAAAAATAAATTAAAGGAGATTTTGTTTCATTATGTAAATTCCTAAACTACATATTGCTTTATAAATGAATAAAATTACAAATTACTTATTTAATTCGTTGTATGCGTATAATGAAACTAAATATTTTCTTCTTTAATTTTAAAAAATATATCAATATTTATTTTTATTTCTTTTTATATTATTATATTTATTTATTATAACAGAAATTAAAATAAAAATATGACTTATTTTTTAGTATTTAGAAAGTTGAAAAGATAAAGAAAACTGTCGGGTTTGTAAAATATATATTGTTTTTGGAACATTTCATAATATTTCCAATAGCTGTATTCATTTCTGATTTATGAAACTGTGCAATTTTAATTATAGAAACTGCATGTAATGTAATATAAAGTTTAATATTAATTCTACAACTTATTTAGAAATGTAATATTTTCTACTTAATTAACAACATTGCTACAATTGAAATAAATTATGTAGCAGCGCTTGTCGACTTTTGTATACGTATTTCAATCTCTGAGATTTTGTTGAAAAATAAGCTTTGAATATTTATGCATTCATGTTTTGCCGTTACCACATAGTTAATAAAACTAAAATGTGTGTATTTTTTTAAATTATATTCACTTTTAATATAAGATAAATACAGTGGCATGTAATTAAAAAACAGTATGTGCCTTACTATGTTACATATTAAAGTAAAACGTCTAAAGAATATATTATTAGTTAAGAGTAATTATTAAAGTTGTGTTGTCATAATAACTCATTAATTTATGTAATTATTTATATTGTTATTTTTGTTATTTTTTAATACTGTCATTACTTTTTGACTTTTTGAAACATTAATACTACTATACTAACATTAATACTTGGAAGCACTGGCCACAAACATCAGAGTACACCTGGTTTAAACACCGAGAGACCAAGGCATAGAAGGGAACCTTAAGGCCGACCAACTAGTCAAAATGGAAATAACTAGGACATTTATTGGACCAGAACCCACATTCGGAATTCCACACAAAACCGGAATAGAAATAATCCAACGCAAACTTGCAAAGGAACACAATAACTTGTGGAAAAACTGTCAGGGGACGAATCATACAAGATTATTTCTAACAGAACCAACACAAAATACTCTAAAGGAAGTATCGCAAATGCAGTCGAACCAAACTGCAAAGGCTCACAGTACTGATAGAGACTCCGCAACATCTGCTGTGTAAATGTGATGCATTCAACATGCAACGTACAGTTCACTTTGATAAGTATATTCTAGCCCAAGAGGAACTGAAAACATTCACTTGGCAAAAATTCCTGGACTTCATAGGAGAGATAGAACTGCTATAGGTGTAAGATGTCAGAGGTGCTATTTTTAAGTAAAGGACATACATATTTATTTTTATGTTTTTTACAATATTAGAGTTGTTTTGCCGCTTACAAATATGCTCCCTAAGTAATTCTATGCCTAATTTTACTAAAATCAAATTTACATTGCATTAGGAAATAATTATTTTTTCAAATCACATAACTATTCTAAAATTGTAACATTAATGCAAAGTTTAAGTATGACAAACCACAAGCTGTTTATTTGCTAATGGAGTCCACAATTTAACAGTCTACGCAAAAGCGATGCATTGACAAAGCCTTTGACGTGTTTCAAGAAGCTACTGAGATGAGCATAAACGATGCATAAAACAAACATTTATTAATTGGCAGTATTTTATATTTCACTGGGGCATACTCCCCCACCCCCTGAGTCGCGCCGGGTTAATAATAGCACGTAGAAAAGTAATGTTATTTAGATGTCCTTCCGAGTGACCAAAATTCTAAATAAAACGATGGCAGTGTGTGCAGTTGCATCCTGCTGTTGAAAATAAACATTTATTTTTAACCCAAAGTTAACTATATTTATTTACACATGAAAAATTTATTTACACCTAAATTTTCAGTATTAAAAATGTAATATACACACCCTGTGTTTCCAACTTATCCGTCCACTATTACAAACTTTGTTATTATTGGATTTACAAAATAGGTTAAATTATCAAAGTTGTAGTACTTTCGTTACAAATTTTAAAAGTAAAAACAGAAAAACAATTGAATATCTTGTGAATGATTCATTAAAATAACATTTTTTAAATGGAGGACCCTACGTATGTCCACATATTTTAAAAGCAAAACAAAATCTATGTAAAAAATTAACTAACTGTACAAAACATTGTTATTGCATTGCCAGTCTAATATTCTAAATAAACAAGTAATATAGATACGAATAAATAATGATAATTTAAAATTTAAATTTTGAATGGAGCCAAAATTGAAATTAGAATATTATAATTATTACCCGTATTGGACATATAATCCAAAGGTTGTGAGTTTGATTCCCATCCGAGGTTAATTTGTGTAACATTTATTTCAAAATAGAGTAATGAAGTACTAATTATTTAACAAGTAATATTATAATTTCAAGCTCTATGAACTAATGTTACTAACTTTTGAAATTAAATTAAAGATTAATATTATAGATATAAACAAATAAATACAGACAAACAATTATTTAACAATGGAAATGAAAAGCTTAGGTGTCCCCAATGGCAAATTCATTTATTTAGATGCTGTTTATTCCTTGAAAAGTTAATTTTAATGTAAAATTTAATTATCATAACATTTTTTTTTTGTTGGAAAAAGCTGAAACGTATGCGCGACCGACTCATATTCTTGTTTCAAATTTGCGTTTATTTTTTTTTAACGATTAATTAAACTAGATTTATTGCCTGTTTAAAATAATAAAGATAATGGCGATCCGTTGTCTAAAACCCATAATAGGTAAACATGTTTGTCATGCCATGGAAAGATGTAAAACATATCTACTTTACGGACATATATATTATAATTAGAATAGTTGCATGTACGTTATTTGACACGACCATAAGTATAAATTGATGAAGGGGACAAGGTTTGTTTTTGAGCATGTATGGCCGTTGGGGCTCAAAAAGTTCAATCAAAATGAAGGAACAACGTTTGTCCCGCACGGTACTTTATGTGTTAAATTTATAATAATCTACATTTATTTTTATAATTTTTATTGCTTACTTGAGTTTGCTTTCAAAAATTGAACTGAAGTTAGATTCCAATTCCATATTTCTTTATTAGAAGTTTGAATTATTAATACACTAATAGGTGCAATCACATCGACAATTATTTCAATCACATTTTCATTTCTATAAACGTATCGTTTGAAATATTTCTAACTTACTATCTTGCAATAGTATACAAAAATAATTCGATTCTAAACGACACATAAAATATATACACGACATTTTTTCCGTCGAAGTCCTATAGACTCCACGACAGTGTAAGTGATACTTTTTTTAAATGATTATTAGAAATAATTATTGTTTTATTATGATTAGATAATAAAAAATTGTTCTAAACCGAGGAAACTTAAACAAACAATTAGTCAATTGGACAATAGTTTTAAAAAGTTGACTCAATTAACAAAATAAAAAATAGTTAAATGATTAACCAAATAAGAGAAAACGAATGGAGAATGCATGAATTTTTATGTTAACTATTTTCATTAATTTGGTCGTTTAAATCGTTTTGAGTAGGAGAATGATTTATTTTTATTATTAAGAAAAAGTGGAGAAAACACTGCCGCACAGGCAATGCACTGACGCTTAATTACACAATTTGTCAGACATTTACGCACGTTAGACGATGTACGGTTAATAAAAATTGTTGGTATTTAAAAATATATATATATATATATATATATATATATATATATATATAGCTATTTAACATGTAAAGATAACTGAAAATCTTCAAAAGTATATTACAGATGATGGACACTACTACTGATATTAATGTAAAGAATAAGTCGTGGTCTGTCCAACTAGTTCAGTGGATAGTGTTTAGGCTGTTGTTCCAAAGGTTCCGGGTTCGAATTAGGGTAATATTAAAAAAATCGCATTAGTCCAAAGTTGACAAGAATAGAACGACGCTAAATAAATAAAACAAGCAAAAAATATGTATTATGGAGTATGGAGTAACCGAAGATAATGTACATAAAAAAGATTTGCCCTAGAAACATAAGAAAGCCAAATTACGTTTAGCTGTTTATAAATTATTACGTATTTTATTAAATAAGTTTGAACATTAATATTAATTTAACATTTTATTGTAACATTTTGTATTTTACTTTATATTTATAATTCATTAGTTAGGGATATTTATTAACTCGTTAAATTTATAAAAAACTAACTTGAAATTTAACTGCGTATTGTCTATTTGAAGATTTCTCTTTTGATTTAATAATTTTCTAATACACAGACTAAGCCACAATCTGTAAACAAGGCCAGAGAAAAGTAATAATTATTTCGAACACTGCATAATCATTTTATAACCGTCGAGACTTTAAATGGGCGAAAGAAAGTGGCGGTCGCACCGTTCATCCGCTCTTCTTTGAAAAGAGTATATATTGAACCAATGTCGTTATTAACCTTACAGTAGTCGTGCTAATTATTAAGACATTAATGTTTGCACGGGTGTGGTGGGCCGAGTGGCGACTTTATTCATATAATTTAAGGTTTTTCTATTATATACCTTTGTTATAACATTTAGTATATATATATATATATATATATATATAGCGATATATATATATATATATATATATATATATATGTGTTCAAATATAAAAATTCTTCATGTGTTTGTGGAAGTGCTTAGTTTTTAGATTTTTTTGCCAAACATATATCAAACAATGCCTTATTTGTTTAGGATTTTGAACGGTGGCATTTTCTATGGTGACTTCAGTAGTTGCGCCATATCTCATCCACTGTGTTGCAGAATTATACAAGAACGGCTAATATTTACAATTTAGCGAATGAGATGATTGGTGTTATTAGTTGAACAAATACGGTACAGAAGGCTGCGCCCAAAAATGCAGTTGTTAATTATGTTAATAATAAGAATATAAATAAATTTCTAGCAACCTGGTATGTGAGACAGGTGCGCGACTTCTGGAAAGCTAAAAATGTCTATTATTTCAGTAAAGAAACAAAATTATTCTGCAAAGGCATACTAATATTTATTTTTCTTAAAGCAACTTGTATAAAATCGACATGTTTGTTTATATCAGTAGGTAATAATTGCAGAATTGATATAAATTATGTAGATTACTCTGCGGTAACGTATGGTTGAACTCACCAATTGCAGGAATAGATTAATTTATATTATGATTAATATGCTGGCATGTAAGTGCATCTACATGTGCACGTTATGTTAATACTCAATCATTGATTTAGTACTAAATCATTTTAATATACTTAAATCTAAGTACAAACATAAAAAAGTACTACAGAAAAAGCTTAAAGTAATTCTTAATAAAAAATACAAAATCTGAACTAGTTCTAGAATATTACTAAAACAGCAATAATTTTCTATAATTTAATAGATTGCCATAATACTATAATGCAACCTACAAAAAAAATACAAAATATAATACCATTATTATTATGTCAGTGGAAATTCATTCATTCGAGTATTGAATAGGTTGTCTATCATACATGTAATTTCTTATAACGAAACTATATGTAAGTGACATGAAGAATGACTCACCCTCCATTCAATTTCTGTGAATACCCTATACACTTCTTTGCTATTCTTGTCAAGACTCAAGTCAGTATGATTATACTTCCTTGCATTTATTATGTATGACTATACATTATCCATTGTATTGCAACTCTAGGATATATTAAAAGTAAACAATAAAATTATTTGATTATTTACTATCAAACCAATTTTATTGACATGGTATCATTAACAAATTCGTCGACATTTAACAATTACATTTTTATTACAAGTAAAAGCAACTTAATTATAAAAAAACATAGCTTTGATTACTTTTAATGAATGTGCTTTAAATTGGTGTATTTTAAAATTATAAACTTTTCTTAGCTAATTTTTCTATATGCTATTTTGGAAAGAACGTTGCATCACAATATCTTATCACTTGCTTCATTTACAACCTCAGCAACTATTTTTTCATTAAATACTTGTATGATTGTATAGTTTGATGTAATAAAGCAGCAATATACAATATGATTATATAATAAGCGTATGTATAACAAATTATTAAATACCGTAAAAACTAATTTCGTATTTATAAATAATCTGTGCATAACATATCAGATTACATAAACAAACCAATAACAGTTTTGGACTAAATTGTCTTTATAAATAATAAAGGGTCGGATCGATAGCTCTTTTATATTGACCTAAATTTCACAAAACAAATCTGTTGTTTATACCGGATATTAGTAAACACAAATAGTATATAAAAGCACATCTCAGAAACAATACTTTAAGAACCACCCATTGCGATCATTAAAGACATCTCTACTTATTGTGCAAAGTAAAGACACAAAACAAATAACAAAATATACAAACAAGATAAAGTTTTTTATATTACTTTTATACATTGCAAAATAACATGCTTTTATTTTATTTAAACAATGTATTAGAGGAGGTTTTTTCAATTGCTTTTCACCATTTATCAAATGTGTTTCAGTATTTGTCAAATGTAATTGCTATTGTATCAAGAAGTTCCCTTTATGTCAGAACAAATTCCATTTATATCAACTATATTTCCCTTCAATTTTAATCTAACATGGATCGCGAAAGAAGGCAAAACGACAAAATACTTACAAATTACTGTACGTAGTTGAATTATTAATTCTATAAATCGGGGAATATCTTCAGCTGCTGTGGGAAGAAATGGGAAGAGGGAAGAAGTTTAGCGTAAAACCCAATAGCGTAAGAAAAATGTATGCAGCAAATTTAAAAAATTCATTCACAGTTACTCAAAAAGAACACATTTGCGATTGGGTTGATGAAGATTGCACTTAACACTTTGTTCTTTACGAGAAAGTTTTTTAACTGAAAGCCCAGGTTTACAGATTTATATTTCAAATAAATAGGGCGCTGAAAGATTTTCATTATTCAATGAGAATGAGAATGAGACGTATGTGCCCGAAAGAAGGAATATGCCGCAAATGATACAAACTCGATTTGGTTATGCTATGGTATACTGTTACCAGGATGACGCACAAATCTCGGTCGAAATTATTCTGTTGTAGCAGCAAGCAATTTCAATTCGTTGCATTTATTTCAAATATAGGATGTACCCTATAATGTAAACCACTTGTCAGTATATTTAGTTACTACTAATGCAGATGTGACCATTTTTAAACCCTATATTAACAGAATGTGCAAGATGTCTGATGATCTCTAGAAAGTATAAAAATATAGTGAGAAGAAGAAAGGAAATTAAAAAAATAGAAAATTAATTACTGTAATAATCAAAGAAAATTAAACTCACTGCTATAAAACTTACGTTAGCAGTCGCTATCTGTCGTTGTGATCAAAATATATAATTAACGTTTTTAATGGGAAAAATTAACATAAATATGTCAAAATTAGTAGTATAATAATAATGATGATAATAAACTTTATTGTTTTAGATCGCATCAACGGTATACAATTTATGTTTAAGTTATTATAAAAACAATTGTGCATAGCTAAAACTTCTTGAATAAAATCAATTTAACAATTCCTATTATTTTTAAAATTCCAAATATAGCATATACCCTTTTGTTTTTTTTACCAGTTTAGGGTGGTGTGTTGAATTAGAATTTGCGGTCGCGGTTTGGGACTAAGAAAAAAATTTGACTGATTGGTACTTTCCCATTATCAAGGCGGAGCCCAACAAGTTTACCATAAATCCACATTGGCAACTATATAGAACTCAATTTGTATTTGCCAATATTTATTACTGCTCGCTTATTTTAAACATATTTAAACGTTGCAAAATATAGATATAAATAAAAATGATATTTTTGTTTATATCCTGAAACCCGTATATGCTCTATTATTATTATAGAGCAACCTATATAGAATATGACGGTGTGTCAATATTTTTATAATATTACTTGATTTAACAAAACAATGATAACACAAAAAATCATCAGTAACAAAATAACGATTGGACACGTGTTAATTAGCATTTTTTGCTTCGTTTAGCATCCTGCATTGGAATTTTAAGTTTGTATCAAAGTATAGTACAAACTTATAAAAGTTTATACTTTTTTCTGAGTCGAGGTGCATTATTTGCGTGTAGATAACTTTAAATGATATTTTTTCGGTAATTTAAACGTAATACCTACAAATTACCAAAAAAAAATAGTAACATCTACATTTTTTATGTATCCAATCTATTATATTATTAAACCCTTGGTAACAATCATTAAACCGCACGTGTTTTTTTGTTGAGTTTGCTGAAAAAATTAGATGTTATTGTTTTGGTAATTTGAAGAAAGTGCGGCGGTGCACACTAAAAAAAATATGCCACCATCTAATGTACATTTAGATTGTAAAACACATTATATATTTTTACAAAACTTTCATAGCACGACAATAGCCTGCAACGATTTTGCAATCAATGTGAATAATACTCTTATTTTGTACTATATTCAATGTATTAAAGAGATTTTATTTTATAGATTTTAAATATCTAAATGCAATAGGAACAACTTTATTTTGTGATCAACATTATTACTATTGCGAAATATTAGTAAGCGTTTTGGTAGACCTGGAAGCATATTCACCAGCTAAATTTAAATTATAACCGGGAATTCTGATCAAAATGATCCTTTAGCCAGTTTAGTTCAAAGATATTGTTTTAGTTTTAAATTCATTATAATATTTTAATTGAGTATTGAGGTAATTAACTACTAATTAATTTAGGATAAATAATTGTATTTCATCAATATTTGTTCTTATTTATTGATTCGGTTACTTTCATTCTAAAAATAATCAAAATTAAAACTTCACAAAGATAAATAATAAATATTTTAATTAGACTACGGTCGAAATTTCTCGAACCGGCAGAATTTTGACGTAAAAGGGAAAAAAATATTTTTATTTCTTACGCAGCTTCTCAAATGTTATAAAAATCGTTTAATTTACATTCTCCCCTAGGTGAGAAAAGTGAACTTTTTCACCTAATTGGAGGTGCTCACGGCTTACAATTTTATAACAAAATAAATTTAGATTTTCTGAATATTTTTAAGAAAAACGAAAAACAAAAAATGTTAGAATTAATTTGTATGTTAATAAGCAATTAATAATATCAATTATTAAAGGCAATCACTTGCTATTGCTTATTCGTGATAGTTATTTATTGTCGTATTTTTTTACCTTTGTAGAAAAGCATACATTAGTATAAGTATTTAATACTAATAGATAAGATACAGTATTTCAGTAGCGGGTAATGATTTATTCTCTCAAATGACGACCGACACTCGTCTGCGGCTCATGTAAGCAAACAAATACTTGTAAATAATATTCATCATTACTTGCTCGTTAAATAATATACAAATATTTCTGTTGAAGACTTAATGTTATAACGGCAATAGATACGCAATCAAATTTAGCATAACTAAAGATAAATATATAATTTTTATTAAAATAGTATCAACAATGTTAAAGTTAAAACAAACATTTATTAATAAAATAAATATTATTTTAATTGTAACTTTTTCAAAAACCTGTTGATGTTTTTTGGATACAACACAATGGTGCATATGAAAGGTAATGTAAGTATTCTATTAAATAATAATTCGTTTTTGCTTGTATCTCTTCTGTTGATACAAGCATTGTCCGCATTTTTTCTTTCTGAACTATAAATACTTTATCATTGTACGAAGCAGTTCCCCATTGTAACATATTATGTGCCATGTGAGAATAACCAAGTTAATAATAAATATTTATAAAGGTTGCATGACTCACTTGTCCAATTTTCTTAATAGTAAAGTAAGCTTAGTTTAACTTGGTGGAAATATAGTCTATGTATTTATTATTCCAAAAGGATTAAGTGCACTACATTATACGCAAATATTTTATACAATCACTTAGAGAGAATTATTATTCTTTTACTTGAATATTTGTTTCTGTTTGATAATAAGTATACACACTAGAGCTCGTCTTAGTTTATACATATTTTTATTTTAGAGGTTGCATCCCCACAATATTTTTCTTCTGACTTTATTTCTGGCTTTAGGGTTTACACTATTTCAAGAAAAAAATTTCGTCGATTCTATGTATATAGATATATAGATAATGGGCATCTTTTCAATGTAAATTTAAAGATTTGATACCAGTTTTACAGCATTTGCATTTCATTCATTTTGTTGAAAAATATTTTGGAATATAAAACCTGGTAAACGCTTAAAAACCACAATATTATCAAAAACTTGGTAAAAGTCAATAAATTTGTTTTAACACTTTAATGCTGTTGAGGTATGTGATAATTTATTTTGTATATTAAAAATACTTCGATGTTATTTTTGTAGTAATCTGAAGATAATGCGGAGTATTATATGAGTAGTAAGTATACTCAATATTAACATTATTTTGTAGCAGTTGCACCTATCACTGCTAAATTTCCAGTTAAAAGTAGTAGTAGCATCAATAGGGATAACTTATTAAATTTAAGAATTAACATCAAGATATATATACAAAGTATTTTACAAGCTCTATGAAAAATGTTGTAAGATGATAGCAGGGTAAATTCTTATCTTTTTTTATGAATATTCTAGATTTCAACGTAGATGCCCATTCAAAAAAATGTATTTTTTGTAATATAATTGTCATACTCAATAATTGATCATTTGATTATTCCTTATTAAAAATTATTTGGTTTGCATAAATTGTCATTTCTCGTATCTGATAAACTATAGTCTGCCAGTATGAATTTATAAATAAATCATCGGTTTAGACTGAAAAATTATATTTTCATATCTAATCACTTCACTTATCCATAATTCCTTATAAATGAAATCTATTTTATTACCAATCTTTGAAAATGAGTTATTTTTCATTGTTTTGTATTAGAATGTTTGACATTTAAAAAAAAATTATCAGTACTATACTAACCACTTTCCATTTATAATAATAAATCAATCATATTGAGCCATTTTTAAATTTTCGACAAATTAGATTTCACTTACACTGAAAATTGCACTTGTGCAAGAACTTCAGCAATAAATGCACTGGCGCCAAGCAACAAAATAAATAAATAGAACTTGACAAATTAATTGTCAGTGTCAGATGATTAACTCCATCAATGTACACTATCAGATTAATTAATATCTGCCAGTATCGGAAAATTATAGCAAATTTAATTGCTCCGGAAATAGTTTTCTTAATATATTTTGTGCAATAAAAATTATCGAGAAAAGTTTACATTCAAAGAAATATGATTGCTAGAAATAAATAAAACAAAAAATTTCAATGTTTTTAACCACAAAATTTTTATTTATTAACGTAAAGTTAAATCGGTCGTTGTGAGTAAAATATAAATTTAAAATTAATATTTATAATAAATAAAAGGTTAAACTGTTTAAGTTTATTTTTTATAAAATCATCTAAACAAATAAGTTATATTCTTGTATTTGAAAGATTACAACAATTTTCTTCTCTTTTTATGGATAAATTGTTTTGTTTTAGGAAATCTAGAAACATGTTCTCAAATCAAAGATATTTAAAATTTGATAATCATCAATACACTCGTTATATTACTAATGACACTTTTTATTATTATGTATGTGTATTTCATTTAAACTGAGTATGCAGATATTGTGTTTGTATATGGGTATTCTATTGGAAACGCCAGAGAAACTGCTTGAGATTAATCAGTATTCCAATAGACACCAATCTATTCTCACTGGTTGGTGCATCATTTTGCCAACTTCTAGAAGCAGGTAACTCCACTCTAAAAATGCCATTCGTCCTACTGAAGCAAATGTATAAAATGAAGAATATTTTGTGAATGCCGTCTTTGATGACCCTCAATTAGTGTTTGGCATAAGAGTAACCACTATTTATCATCAAATTTGGTATAACGTGTGTGTATTCAACAGAGAAATGTTAAATCCGTTTCATTCCCAAAATCTACAAACGATTCATGCTAGAGAAGCCCAATAATACTGGAGTTTTGTCATTCTTTAACTTCAGCAACACGCAAAAACCGTTAGATTTATTGCGATTGTCATCAACTTATCATATTTTACTGAGCGAGACGGCATAAATAATAACTCGAAAGTGTGTCTTCCAAATTTGAATACTTTAGATCTTTGTTTATGGGGACACATGAAGCAATTACTTAAAATAAGATAGATGCAGCTAACCAGATAAGAAATTATTTAAATCTCATTAGTTTATTTAAATCTTTAAATTTTTAGTTCGTCGATGCATTTAAACCAAGGGTGGATATTTCAAACAATTCCTACACCTTTTCCAATTGTTCAGAAACTACTACTTGAAATTCAGAAAGTATCAAATGTAATTCAGATTTGTTAAATGAAATTCAGAAAGCATCATATATAATTCAGACAAATTGAAATTTATTTTTGTACTATATATTTACATAATAAATTCATTTATTTAGAAGTAACAGAAAAACTAAATATAAATTAATAAAATATAAATTATAAAAAGAGGTTATATATTCAATATAATCTGAATGTGTCGTTTTCCAAATACAATTAATTTATCTGAATTACATTTGATGTTTTCTGTATTTCATTTGACTATTCTGAATTACATGTAGTGCTTTCTAAATTTCAACTGACAAATCTGAATTACACTTTATACTTTCTGAAATGTAATTGAAAATTTTATACGTGTGTTATGTTTATTATTATAAATTTTATTGTTAATTATTTATAATGGTTAATATATGTTCAACTTCAAAGTTTAACAATAAAAAACTTAAGTTTGAAAAACAATTATTATTCCCACCTATCAACCGGCATTTTATTTTACAGTCTACATTGAATGATGGAGATTTTTTTAAAAAGCAATCGGACCAATGTTCATTTAAGAAGTGTTAAGTTAAGTTTAAAATTCACTCATCAATCATCTGCCAAAGTTTGTTAAAGAGCTTGTAGAACAAACTGTATATTATAATGTTAATTTTTTTAAAAACAAAATTGTTTTTTTTTTCATTT
>JARJEC010033950.1:0-11699 GCA_030264575.1 Tachinus sp. AB-2021 | reverse complement strand
GTACCTTGTGGATGAGAAAACGGGAGTTGCAGCGGGAAGCCGTGTACCCATACATTTGGCAACAGTGGCAATGAACAATCTTGCCTGATTTCCTGTAGGCCTTCACTGAAACCGAAAGGTTAAATAACTTCCGCAAGTTAAAGATGTACGTACATCATAGGGAATTGGGCTCGCGTGTTTCCCATTCTGTGAACGGAAATTAGGTCAAAGCCCGGATTGAATGGTTCTGCTTTAGATTCCTTGGTAGAGACGCAATCCGGAAAGTTCCGGATTATGACTTTAAGGAATTTCTCCTCGGCGGTCTGAAATGTGTAATTGTGAATATTGCTGTCCAATCAATATTCCCTTGCACGGGAATAGTCAAACAACTTATCAGGTGCCTTGAGAGGCCTACGGCACGCTGAGAATGCTGGGGGCGCCCTGAGAGAGCTGGGGATTAGCGCCGTGCTGGCTTGCTTGGCTTGTGGCTGGTTGGTTGCCATTGAATAAGCTTTGCAAAAGAAATTTGGCCTGATAGGCCCAAACGGGGCGGAGCAGTGAAAGCGTTTGTCTTCGGACGCGGAGGCATGGGCTTGCCATTGTTGACTGACGGCCTAATTAATGAAAGAGCTGGAGCATTCGCTTTTGAAATCGTGCGAGTTTTTATTTAAGGCTACGATGGTTTTCTGGTAGTTTTCGTGGCCTATCAGCCCTTCTGCCTAGGCATCTTAAATGGGGCCATTGCAAGAATCTAAAAATTAAATTATTATTAGTATTGTTTGGTTTTGTTAAAGTAATCAATTTTTAGCATTTGAATGCTATGAAAATTGCAGATAATAATACGAATTATTAGTTGCAGTTGGGTCTAGGCGGCTCCCTAGATAACATCGGTGTACTTCTGCTTGCTTGCTGCTCGTAAGAGTAAATTCGAGAATGGGTTAGATAGACGTAATTACGTTGTCGCTGCTGATCTCCTTGACTGCTGAATGTCATCAGTATGTGTAGAAAAAGCATACCTACCACTTGTCAATGTTAACACTATAAACTAATGCTATTGGACAGAGTTATCATAGCCGTTAATCGTCGTAATAAGTTTGCTGCATCGCTTGTGCGGATGCCTGCTCATTTCAAAACGAGCCAGTCAGATGTTATTTTCGTCACTTAAGATTCCGTTAATATGACAAGTTGCCTGAAAATTATGCAAATATTTATTTTAAGTTCATCTCCCAAAATAAAAGATTAATTAAAAAAGTTATTTACGTACATAATAGAAAATAATTGTGTGAACAGTACGTAGTTCTTTCAATTGATTTCATTTGATATCAAATATAGCAGAAAATGCAATACATGCATTTTACTAACTTGTACTAAAAATAGCCATTTTTCCACTTTTCTTATAAAATTATAGGTTTTAGTTACGCAAATGCGTGTTAAAATATTCAAATTCAAATCTCATGTACAAAAAAGTGTATATTGGGTTGCATACACATTTGTCAATTCTACGATCTTGACCGTATGTTAGCATTAAAAATACGGTTTAGAGTTCAAAACACGGATAATACTGCAAAATATGCGTAATGAAGCCCTCGGAAATACGACTTGCAATCGTGGGGAACACGGTCCATAAAAAACACAATTTGATAGTTGACATATGTGTCATTTTGATTATATCCAATTTTGTGTTTGTTGTGCTAAAAGTGAATATGGTAGCGAAAATAGTATACAAAATACTTCAGCTTATATTATAAAGAAAGTCAGCATGTTGTATATTTTAAATTCGAGATTTAGAGAAAATTTTAAAGTTGTTATGATTTTGTGCCATGAAATTAAAGCAAAGAAGATATTGAAAACATTTTGCTTGTACATTTTACACAGAATAGCAAGACATATATACATTTTACATTGTAGTCAGACTATTCCATTCTTAAAGCGACCATAGCCATAAAAACATCCATGAGTGGGTGAGTGGGTGAGTGATCTTGTACAAAGTCTGTATCTTCCCCGTTTTCCAGTCGCACGTGCTGTGTGTGCTGTTTCTTGAGTCTGAAATGTGATTACATCAACTCAACAAGCCATCGCTTTCAAAATACTTGTTTATTTTTCGAACTTGTGGTATGCAAACTTTTATATTTTAAGTAGCTACTAGGTGTTTACCCAAAATCTTGAGGAACATTTGTCGTCTGCATTCTATGTTTTCGCGTCAACTAGGATTTTTTTATATATAAATTACAAAGGCATTTAGAGCAGGAATGTCTAACATTTGTATGAAGAGTCTAAACTCTTGCAATTTGGCGAGTACAACTATATTTGCAGATAAGTTTATCAACATTATCAACACCACTTGGTGGTTTCATTTCCTATAGACTTCTCAGTGACACCCAAAGAAAGTTATATCAAAAATGTTTTTTTACTTGACACCCCATTTTCTTTGACCACCATCCATAATTTTCTACAAATTGAAATTATGTTTATAATAAATAAAAAGTTATTTTGTTTCAGATTTTTTTCATCAAACAATTTTGACAGAAAAAATTCGTGTATTTTAAAGCTCACAAATTTCTTCTTATTTTGCGATACCTTAACCTTTAAACGAAGCAACTTATTCTCAAATTCATAACTCTTAAAATAAACCAAATTTATATATCGATAATCATTAATAGAATATTTATAATAATTCTATTTGATAAAAATTGCTGTTATTGAAATTGAAACAAATTGCTGAAATTAACAATTATTAGAATTATTCTAACGTATATGTACAATCCTTTTTGCCCGGAAATTTTTTACGAGGCTTCAATTATGTGTATATTGATAAATCTATTATTACATAGATTATATTTTGTTATTTGAAGTATTTGGTTTGGTCACTTTTTTTAACTAATAGTTATATTAGATTTTTTTAACTAAATATGAAAATACAGCATCAAATACGTAGAATTATTATAATGTCAATGAAATCTACATCTATACATAATTAACAATTTTTGAATTTGAATATTATTCGATTATATTATTTCAAATAATACTTCATTATTTAATTACACAAATTGTTTAACTTTCGAAATATTGAATTCGTAACAATATATGAATTTTAAATCACCTGAAGGTTTAAATTACTTTCTTTAAAATTTATAAGAATTTTAACAATAATCGTAATTAATAATATTATTCGTGTGTGAGAAACTAAAAATCGATTAGCAAAATTACATTTCTGTTGAATAATTTTTATAAAAACGAAAGCATTATAAATGTTTAAAGGAAATGTTCTTTATATTTCTTAAATATTGAAATAAGTTAACTTAAATATCAATCAGAAACAGTTTAAATCAAAGTAATTTAATTGTTTTTCATTCAGAAAATGTAAAGTTTATATGTTCAAAGTTAAAATCAGTTTTAACAATAATAATGTTGAATCCAATCAAATAAAATTATTTTATTGGTTTCGCTAATTTTACAGTACTCAAACATCGAAAACATTAATTAACGTTCTTGTCACAAACCAATAATGTATCCTATTTAAAATCATAATTGTTTATATTTAATCAGCTGCCATTTGCTTGTTGTTTGCGCGTTTTCTATTTATAATTTATGGTTGTCACACTCATTCATTTCGAAATATGTTGAAATTAAAATACAGAAAATATAGATCAATCTTGTAATTACGATTCAAGTACACTGATATTTGTGCTCAACTACGAGTGAAGAGGAGAAAATCTCTGATAGATTAATAAATGCGGTTGTAGAAAGAAAGGCGCTAGCCGAAGAATGCTTGCTTCTATTGCAATGAGCATTACTGCTTTCTCCTGCTTGATTCAAGTCTTCAGTAGGTCTGGCAATACACCTGTACTTCATTCTGTTAGTGTGTTGTTTACTATTTGCCGGCAGTACACGGACAATCTACGTTTTGTGCGGAAAAATAAATAGTATTTGAGTGTTTTTAGCGACTACACAAAACTTGTAAGTTTTATTTTGAGTAATAATATTTTATATTATATAAAAATGAAATAAATATTCTAAAAAAAGAAATTAATAATGACTACTAACATCAAAATTTAATTAAAACAGAATTAGCATGAATTACAAAATAAAATACAAATATGTCAAATATTATATACGTATATTTAAATATACAAATACACTTCAGTTATTATCTTCAACACATTTTTTGTTTTATATTTTTGAATAAATTAAAATGAATTTAAATGTATCACAATTTCTATTTTATTCTTTTATGCCATAATCCGTATGCCATGCATACTAAATGTTAGAATCAAATGCCTGACGTAAATGATAAAAAAATTCATTTATCGTACAAAAATTGCTAAAAAATAACCGAGTTATAGCGTTGGCCAGATTTTAGAATCCAACTTGATTTAATAGAATAATTCTTATCTTGTCATATAATAATAAAATGTATTCAAAATATAGTATAAAAATGAATACATTGCATTTATCAATCATCAAGTATTGCGTTGTAGCAATAAAGAATTAATAAAAATACTTGGTATTGCACATTTTTTAGAAATGTATCTAATCTATTTTTAAATAATTATTGGTTTTTATTTATACGCCTGTTGGCTTATTTTTGCAAGGTGTTGTTTAGATCTTTTTGATCACTTTAGTGACGTCATATGTAATTTTAATACATTATTTTAACATCGGTAGTTTTGAAGTATGTCATATTATTTTGCTTGTCGTAATTTGTGACGTTTGTGATGTCTCGTGTTAAAATACCGTATTCCTAAAAATTTGTTATTGAAAAATGTGTTATGTCAAAATTGACATGCATTTATATCACGTCGTTATTATACTGCCCCAGAAACAACACCACTCAAATTGCTCGTGTTATCATACAGATTGATTGATTTGATTAAAATAAATAAAATAAACAAATTATAGTTTATAGTTTTAAAAATATTCAGAAAATCTAAATTAATTCCGTGGCAAAAAATCAAATCTTGGTACAATTTACAATTATAAAAATAACATTGTCATTATCATTACACAATAATCTCGATTAATTATTAATCGCTTCCATTAACAAGTTTGCTAATTAAATAACTATTTCCCTTGATCGTTTATTAAACGGTCTGTGTAGGTAGATAGATAAATATTTATTTTTGCATAATTGAGTAATAGTACTGTGAGGAGACCGTTAATAGCCTCTATTAATGCATGCATGGCCATTAAAAACATTGTTGCGGCGCCAGGTAATAAGCTGTAAATTTATATTATTGAAAAAATATTTACAATACTAAGTGGACAGATCTGAATTATTTTACGTCAAGAGTAATGTTAATGCTATTTTGATAATTATTGAAATTATGTCATGATTTGAAATTTTGTCACAAAATTCATTTCGATTTTCTGAATATTTTTAAGAAGCAATCAATGGACAAATTTTGTAATGAACACTCGTGTTAATAGCAATTGATAATCTCAAAAACAAACGCGTTACAATATCTTCTTTATTAATTGCTTACATTAACAAGCTTGTTGATTAAATAACTATTAACACCCTGTAACTCTCTAAGAAACCAATTCAGGATATAATATGCTTATAGGAACTCTTTTTCTAAGAATATGTGTGTAAATGCCCTGTAGTGTATAAAAATAAATAAGTGTACAAAAATTTAATTTCTCTTAAATATTCACTTATTTGCATTGCATTATTAAAGAAAAGTTTTGTCTATACATAGCTTAAAACCACCCCGTTGTATATCTTTATGTCTCATACATTGGAGACACCAAATATACCATTAAACAATCTGTCTGTTTTCCTATGATATTTTCTCAGTAGATTTGTGGTACGGTGGTTGAGTCGGTGCATGGGTTGGTGTGTGGGTCGGTATGTGGTTTGGTGGGTGGGTGAGTTGTTGGGTTGCCCATTGGTTTGGGCGGTGAATAAGCCGATGGGTGAAGCGGTGGGTGTTAAGGTAAGTGGGTCAGTGTTACAAGCCACGTTGTTTAGCCAACTGACTCTCTCAAATCGAAAATGGGCCTTTCAATAATAATTGTAAATGTTTATAAAAAAAACAATAAAATTTGTTTGTATACTCCCGCTAATGATGGGTACGTCAGCTAATTTTTAATAAATCAAGTAGCTTTTGTTTAAATATTTTTTCTAAATGTTATACATTTTTTATATAAATATAAAAACAATGTATGTGGTCCACCCTTTATAGTCGTGTGAAGAGTCAATAAAATATATTAAATAAGGCGGCTCCTGGCTGTAATTCAGATTGTATTAACTATCTAAATTTAAAAATTACTGAATTAGTATAAATAATTGTTTGTCCCTTTTTGGCTTTTCGAATTATACTTGGATAGTATTGTTATTGAATTTAATATATAAAGTCAATGGTATTATTATTAATTATTATTTATTATTACTTAATATTTTAATCTTTTGATTGTAGTGGTATACCACACAATGTAAGAATCCTCAGAATTCTAAAATTAGCATATAGCTGGTTCGGCAATGACGACAAACAATAAATGTGAATTTTCATTACATTTAGAGTCATGGACGCAACAGCATTTAATTCTCAATTAATGGCTTTCATAATGTAATGTTTGTTTTCTTTTCTAATTGCAGCGCTTTGTATAATAAGCACGTTTTTTAATTGATTGCGTAGCATAGCTAATGCTGTTTAGTAAATCAAACAGAAAATTTGCTTGTCGAAAGATTGATACAACGGTTCTAGTAATAAGACTAATACGGAGGTATCAACAATGATTGGGGATTTTTAATTTCTAGCTAAAAATGTAGGAATGGCTCAGTGTTTATTTTTGCCAGGTATATCAAACATGCACGTGTTTGGAGCGTATAAAGCTATTGGAAAAAATCATTGATGATACCCCTGTATGTAATGCATAAATATTGTATTAGTTGGCTGCTTTTACTCCTGAGTAAACTAATTGTGAGGTAAGTACGAGTAGACAATAAAACATGCATTGTTTACAATGTATTATGTGCAATGCAACAATAGTTGAATAGTGAGAACAAATACATTAAAAATAAATGATTTGATATGCAAATATACATATAATTTTTTTTATATGCAATTTTAATATTATACTTTTCTAGTAATTTTGTCTTGAAATTGAATTAATTCCAATAATATAACTAAATAAAAATTAATAAGAATCTTAAAAAAACTTGTAAAATTGTAAATTTATATTAATGTTTGAAAGCTTATGGTGCCGACATTTTTATTAATTATTTATCTCCGTTTTGTAGAATTGGTAAAAGATAATTTTTAACATGAACTGATTAACCCAATTTTAATGATATACACTTTATATATAAATAAATCGTATAAAAATGATAGTTTACCTAAAAACTTTAACTTATTTCTAAAATTTTTTTTTATTGTTTTCAACGTCCCCTCCTATATATTAAAAAAATCTAATATGGTGCAAAGTAAGTTTCTCAACAAGCATATTTATTTTATTTAAATTCAAAATTTTTGGTTTATTTAAACAATAGGTTTAGACCCCATCTGGGGACACACAGTATTAGACATTCCATAAAACTGTTTTAACTGTCTTTTATTATTTAAGTAGTAATTTTTTTCAATAAGCAGATCAAGACCCCACATTTATTTTATTTAAATTCAAAAAAATTGGATCACCTATTGTGAACTTCATTGGGGACACACAGTATAAGACATTGCACAAAACTATTTTCATTGTTTTCTTTTATTTTATCTAACCTTATAAATTCAATATAATTTATTAGAATGACAAATGTCGTTTTAGAAACATTAACAATATAATTTTATTATAGGTAGAATTGCGATTACTAATGCCTGCCGATGATTTATATTGGAATCCAATGGATTTAGATAGCGATGAATCCATCCCGTATCCTAAACAATATATAGATCCATGGGATTTGGAAAATTATGCATACATTCGTCAACATTTAGATTCCGTAGATTTAAATTCCGATCCAAGTAGTTTAGGTGAACCACAAGAAACTTCTGCATTTTATTATATACCGGGCAATCAACCCGAAAAAAACAACAAATCTAATATTTACCACCCTCCAGAAGATGATAATACAACAGAAACTATTACCAGTACCAAACATGAAGAATATTATTATGCCCCTCCTTTACCTAAATTTAGTACGGGACAATACGAAGAATGCATTGTTTCTTCAGATCATGGTATTACCAATTATGACGATATTGATGAATTGACAATGCAAAATTGTATCCCTTCTATATCGGGGACAATAAGAAGAAAAAGTTATGTTCAGGAAACTATTTGCAAAAATAGATACGAACATGAACGAATTCAAGAGCAGAATACTGGTAAGCATTTATGCATGTATAAAAAAAATAAACATATTTCATAAAATTACGGTGGTAAATTTGCTCAAAAAATATTTGCTACTGGATGTAAGAAACAAAATTAGAATAGAAAATGATTTTTTTTTTAATTTTGAGTTTTGAACTTACATATTTAAATTTGTTTAATTAAATTAATTGTTTTAAAGAAATTGGTTTTTGTGATCCAATAAAAAATAATAAGTTTTTTTATTAATTTTTTTCTTAATAATATTTTATCGTTATCATTATCGTTATCGTTATCGTTATCTCGAATAAAAAACCTAAAAACGCATTATATAAAAAACATAAAAAACAAAAAAAATGCTACAAGAGATTATCTTAAATTAACTAACGTTCTCTGGTATTAGTAACGAGTGTTTAGTCCTCAACAAAACATTGCTTGAAATCGTCAAGGTATGACTTGAATTAAGTATATTTTCAAGGAAGCTAATCCTAGTTTTATACCAATATTAATTTTTGTGGCGTCTTTCGACCTACTTTGCGAGCCCAAATACGTCTATCCATGGCATTACTTCCTATGTTGTGTTATCTTCCATAAAGACAAACTCGTGCTAATCAAATAATGCAAAATACCACATAGTGTGGTAAATATCTCTAATGTAATTGTTTGCATTTAAAGTTTGTTCTTGGTGAATAAAATGTTAAGACGCCTGTTGCTATAGTTACCTAGTCATGACAAAACCGGCTAGCCAAACAGTAACAAATAATATTACGAGTGTAAAATTTTGATTTTACACACCTACCAAGTATCCCACGATGGACAAAAACGGCTAGCCTAACAGTAACAAATAATATTATGAGTGTAAAATTTTGATTTTACACACCTACCAGGTATCCCACGACGGCTTTACCCATTTTTCATCTAATCATTATAAACCCTGTCCACAAATTTTCATACTGAACGACGGTGGCTGAAAAATATTTAACCAGACTATATTGCGTTTATTTGATGATTGCAAAACGTGATTTATCCGAGAAAATAACTCGATTCAAATTACGCTCTTATCACTGTTGATGGATTCTAGCTATAATCTATGTTGTTTAGCTGTATGGCGTTGCTTTTTGCTTTAGATAACCTTAAATCTTAACTTACTAATGCTTTAAGCAAGGTGGCCGATTGGCTCAGTGAAGAAGGGGCGAGTTATGATGTTTGGGGACGTTACGTGATTTCATTTGCAACTTGTATTGTAAGTGACCTACTTATAACAACTAATCACGAAAAATGTAAAGAAGTCAAGTCACACAGATAAAAAAGAATAAGTACAACAAAATATACCAAAAAAAATCATATATTATTGAACAAAAAAAATTACTTCGATCCTGAAAATAATCTTCCAACGTTTGTTAAATATTAATAATGTAGATAACCTTAATAACTATGTATCAACATAAATTTTCCCCTGATAGCTACCGGTGAATGATACGATAATTTAAAAATTAAATTTTTTAAATTTACACAAAAAAATACGGATCAATATAAATTACTATATAGAAGAAATGCTATTACAATTATTAAAATTATAGAATATAACAAAACGTGAATAATTTAAATTTTTGAATGGCTTATCTGTTTCCAAGTTCTAGGGCCAGGGTCCGTTGCATCCCAAATTCCGTCCTAGCGATTTGAATCGGTGCATACGCTATCAACCAATTTCCCAATTTCCATTCTGCTAATTCGATGATAATTCGATGTAGGTAGGAACAGCGCAAGAATGGATGGTTACGGCCACGCGACTGTCAACCTTGACTCACTGCGGCGAATTCATTCCAACGCATCCCAATTCCCATATTACTAAATTTAATTGAGTAACACAATATAAAAATATACAATTACCAAAATGTGACACTACCAGGAAGTTTATCATCCCGATAGTACGTTTCTCCTGTTCTAAATATTTTTGCTCTTCCAGGGTTCCTTGCGGTCAGAGATACTTATAAAACGATTTGCGGCCGGCAGGCACACTATCGCAATTTAAACATTTAAAACCCCCACGGGATATTAAATAAATTTCCATCAAACACTGCACTTGAGACAAATAAAAAAAACACGCCCAATTCTAAGTTAGTTTAACTGCTATTTGGTGACGGTACCCATCAAGTGCTCGAAGTACAGTTATCTCCAGTTTTCCAATAGCAAAAGCAGCATATCAAACATTTTGCTAATCTGCCATTGTCGTCGCAACTTCTTTGCGAATAATTTGCATTTATGAAAAAATAATGTTTAGAAACAATCAAGATACGACCATAAAATATAATGTTTAAAAAAATTGCACGGAAAAATACACTGAATGAAAATTCGATTTAAGGGGCTAGGTACCGAGAAGCGGTACATGATCCAATATTTTAACACACGCTCCAAACGTAATTCAAACAGATGACAATATTTTACGGCAGTAAAAAACTATAAATGGTCGTTAACAGAGGAGTAGCTCTTTATCTTTACCATTTAATTAATTTAATTTTTGTTTACTGAAAATTGTTTAGTAAAGAATAATTTATTCGGCTATCGGATTAGATTTTTGATTATTTGTATAACCAATGCCTTGTTTATGCCTATAAACAAGATAAAATATAGGTTTTTTTAATGTTTTTTGCACGGAAAAAATGATAACTAAGAAAACTTTTTTGCTAACAGAATACCTTTTATTTATATGTATACGAAAACAGGTTTCTTAATTTTCGTAATTAAATACACAATCCTTTGAGCTTCAAGAGTCATAAACGCCTGAATTTTAGACGCTTGAGATGAGACGAGGTTATGTACCTACACTAAACAAGTTGTTAATTTATGATATATAATGGTGATGCATTAAAAGTTAAAAAAGTAAAAACAGCTAGCACTGAAAGTTATAGTTGTTATTTATTTATAATCACAGAATCAGCTCTATTTGATAACCAGCAGCTTTATTAAAGGTTCAAGGTCAGTGTTTGCCCAATATTTGTGCAGATATATTGAAAACGCTATAATATTTTCTATAAATGGAGTTGTTTACATTTATACCAATTGTATTCTTTGTTTGTCGAAACTTAAAAAAAACAGTTAAGTGAGTGTCGCTGTACTCACGGATGTTGTGTAAACATACAAACATAACCTGCTCCCTCACTCAATCACATGCATATAAAATAGCGTCGCATGCACATTGACGTCACATAAATATGTACATTTGTATTTAACGTCAGACCTTATGCTGACGGTGACGTTCACGTCATCGCGTATCGGTATATTCCCAATAAAAACTGCCCGCAAAGCGATAGCATAGATGTTTACACATAAAAGAATAGATTTTTCTTATTACAACATGAAAACTTTTAAATGTTTCTATTTTATATTACATGTTTTTCCAATAATACATTTAT